>BLSH010145781.1:289686-304837 GCA_018402905.1 Glandirana rugosa
TATATATATATATATATATATATATATATGTTACATATAATATCTGTATGGACCTTAATAAATTTCCCTATCAAGTGGAATCGTTGTTTTGATGGATACGTCTATTTCTATAATATACATTGTATATATATATATATATATATATATATATATATATATATATATATATATGTATATTGGTACCTGTTCCCAGGGCTGTGCTCAGCGGCTAAGTTAAAGTGTCATTAAACCCAGGCTATGAAAAACTCTCATTACATCCTATTTAACAGAGTGGTGTGTACGCTCACAAATCTACTAAAGCATTTGTTTTGTGTAAAGTGAAATATACCTGGTTGATCTTGCCTTCAGATGTCTCTCTTATCTTCTCTGTGTCCCCACTGCAGCCTGAGATTGTGTAGACCAGCTATTATCCTCTACGGAGCATGCTCAATTTCAGTTCCCTTCTAAGTTCTACATTTCCTTTTTCTTATCTGTGTAGCCCATGTGACTATAGAGTCACACATGTGGGTGTATACACAGCGGTAAATGATACTCCCCTCCCTTCCTCCTCCTCCATGCCCTCCTATTGCTAATCACTATAGGGGTGGGATGTAGTATGCTGATTGATCACATTCACTAAGAAACTCACAAAAACACTTAGTTTTAATAGAAATCAGTATTAACCATATCTAATGCTATTGCTTGTGCCTGTAAAGTAAAAAAAGAGCCTTGGATGCAGATGCCGTCTGAACAAAATGAAAGCTAGTGTCAATCAACTTTGATTCTGCTAACACAATATTAATGTTCAAAAAATACACATTTGATGTTCAATAACAATTTATTGGGAGCTATTAAAGAGTTATTTGATATTTATAATCTAATCTGAATTGCTTTTATGAAACTGTTTTTTTTTAGTCATGTGACCGGCACAGCACCAATCAGGGATGTGCAGATACAGACTCACACTGTAGAGAGAATACATTAGCAGAGTAATAGAAGCCCCTACCAAGGATCTTTCCCTGCAGATGCCATAGAACTGGGAGAAATCATGTGACCACCCAACAGCACCACAGAAATTGTTGGAAGAGCAACAGCAATATGCTTATATAAACTGTGTGCATTGTACCTGTCTATCCAGCAGGTGTCACTGCAGTATTATAGTGTATAGTGAATGTATTCTATGATATAAGAGGAAGTACTGCTTATCCTCTCTGTGTACTTGTTTGTTATTAAGTTCCTGTCTCCATGCTTCTGTAATATATGTTCTGTCATTCTCCATGAAAGTAAAGCAAATTCTCTGCATACAAGAAGCTTCCAGGGCATAATTCAATAATCTGATAACAGGTTATGGGATCCAGGGACCCAGGCATTGGAGAGGATACCCCAGGCACCTAGCAGGCATCCAGGCACTGGAGGGGATACTCAGTGAGTACAGTGAGTCTGTGAGTACTCTATGCAAAGATGGCAAGTGGTTCAGATGTGAAGTTTGCAATAGCAAAGCTAAACAATGCTGATTACCAGCTGTGGAAATTCAAGCTAGAGATGATTCTCAACAAGGATGACTTGTGGCAAGTGCTGAATACAGACAGACCTACAAATGGAGAGACAGAGGACTGGGACAGGAAAGATAGACAGGCAAAAGCAATTATAAGCTTACTAGTGGAAGATGACCAGCTTATTCACATAAGAACACAGAAAATGGCCAAAGGTGTGTGAACGTCATTACAGAAACTGCCTGAGCGTTCAAGTCTAAACAGCAAGCTCTTTCTGCTAAGAAAATGATAAAAGATGAGACTAAAAGAAGGCCAGCATATGTGTGCCCACGTGAATGCTATGCTAGAAATCACAGAGCAGCTGCACGCCATTGGAGAGGACATCAAAGATAACCATATTGTTGCCCATATTGTTGCCCAGTCCTCTGCAGCCTTCCAGAGTTATATACTGCTCTTATTAATGCTTTAGAAACCAGACCCAAGCAGGAATTAAGGTTAGAATATGTCCAAGGCAAATTAATCGATGAATATGACAGAATGAAAGAAAAAGCACACCATGATGACAAAAGCTCTTAAGATGTACAAAGGCACAAAGCACAACAAAGAAAGCAGAGCCTGTTTTTGCTGTAAGGCTTAATGTACACGGGACGCTTTTTCAACCTCTCCTGAACGATTTTTTGATGGCGTTTTACATGCCGCGTTCAAGTGTTTTTTTTCAAATGACAAACGCCTCTAAACAAAACGCTGCTAAATGTGATTTACCACATTTAGGCATGTTTACAAGCTGTTACATGCATTTCAAATGCCTCTGAACTTCCGTCTGAATGCGTTTTTTTCCTTTCCAAAAAAAGCCTCTAAATTCAACTGCCTAGAAAAGACTGTAAACGACCCTGTGTACATGTACTGTTAAGATAACAGAGGAAAGTTCAGGGGCAGCTGAAAAAATGCACCAACTGCTCCTAAACCTCAGTTTACAAGCAGCAGTGTATATGAGGTCTAAAAAGACAGGTCACTTGAAAAAAGACTGTTCTATCTGGAAAGCCGAGCAGCGAAAGCTAGAGCTGCCCACAAAAGAAAGAGTCAAAGCAGCCACAAAGGAAACTGTAGACACTTCAAGGAGTGGTACCATTAAAGTGACACAGGACACAGAGCAGAAAGCCACGCGGCTGGTGTATAAACTCAGGTGTGACAAGCCACATAACTAACGATGAGTCCTTCTTCGCAAACATTGATTACAGTACAAACGACAACGTTTTCCTAGCAAACGGGAAAAGCATCACTGCAGATGGTAAAGGCCAGGACTTCCTGAACTGCATTATACCACAAGGCAAACAGATGCAGTATCTCGACAGACCAATTAAGGGTGATCAGGGTTAAGGTGTCTCGTCCATATTGAACAATATATGACTGGACATTTGACTGGAAATGTGGGTAAACCAAGCCACTTCATTGTATCTCCCTGATATATATATATTGTATAATAATATCATGTCTTGTTCCTTATTGATTATACTGTATGTCTATGTTTATGACCACTACTTGTATACTCTTAACTATCGTAGATATCCCTCCTGATGAAGCGGCAATCTATCCGGGAACATGTAGAGGTTTCATGATATTGATGTCCTGACACCATTCAACCCCCCCACGGGCGCAATGCAGAGTGCTGTTTTCAGTGTTTTTATTATCTATGTCTGTTGAATGTTTTTTCTTTTATTTGAATGTATTAATAATAAATTTGCTATATACTTTTTAATTCTGATGTTGTATCTTCTATATATACCAGGTGTCGTGATAGTCCAATTTCTTTAATTGGTCCTTCGTGTACAGGCCAGGGACCTTTCACCCCGACTTACATACAAGGCAAACAGAGTATACTTGTAAAGAAAGTGCCATATTTTCCAGAACTAGAAGGCAGCCTTCTATCAGGGAAAAGTCTTGCAAACAATGGTCTCACAGTTAAGTACCAGGGTGATGAATGTGCAATTCACAATAATAAGCGACTCCTCGCAAAAGGAAACCTAGATGATCACCTATAGAAGCTCATCATCACAGACCAGCAAGCCAACATAGTCTCTAATGACCTACACAGCAACTCTATTCACTTATGGCACAGGCGGCTGGGGCACAGAAGTTCAGAAGCTATACAGGATGATATAAAACAAGGTTTATCAGAAGATTTGACAATAATGCATCGCAAAGGGCTCATGAAATGCAAGTGCTGCATTGAAGCAAAAGCCACACGTGCTCCCCTTCCACAGGCGTCTCAAAGAAAAACTACCCACCCACTACAGCTCATGCACAGGCCGGTATGCGGTCCAATGAAAACTCCCACATCAGGCGGGAACAGATATCTACTGACTTTCATTGATGATTATTCCAGGTACACAACTACTTATCTGATGAAACACAAGAATGAAACATCAGAGAAACTCCAAGAGTTTGTTGCCAAATTCACAAATGGAAACCAGGAATAATACGCACCGACAACGGGGTAGAATACATAAGCAAAGAAGTGGCCTTATATCTGAAGAGACAAGGAATAATACACCAGACAACCACACCATACACTCCTGAACAAAAGAGTGATGCAGTACCTCAAAGGAACAGTTCAGATGAAGTTACGGTTACCAGCAACATCGAATCAAACACTGGTCAGATATGTGGGTGCTGATTGGGCCGGGGACTGCACAGACCGCAAATCCACAAGTGGATTCATCTTCCAGTATGAGAAAGGAACCATAAGTCGGTCTAGTCGAAAGCAAGCAACTGTCAGTCTATCTTCAACTGAAGCAGAGTACATTGCAGCACCATACGTATGTCAAGAAACAATATAATTTTTTTCAACTTTTAGTGGATATTGGGATAGACATGTCAAAACCAATTCCCATTTTTGAAGATAACCAGGGCTGTATAAATCTTACGCAATCAGAAAGGGTCAATTCTAGGACCAAGCACATCCATGTGAAGTATCACCTACTGAGGGACAATCAAGAGCAAGTTGTTATTGACATTCAATACTGCCCATCAGAAGAGATGACTGCTTTTGCACTCACCAAGCCTTTGTTGAAGGAAAGTCATACTTATTTCCAGTAGAAGCGGAGCATAATTTGACAAAGCACATGCTGATGAGAAGCGGTGTTGGAAGAGCAACAGCAATCTGCTTATATAAACTGTCTGCATTGTACCTATCTATTCAGCAGGTGTCACTGCAGTATTATAGTGTATAGTGAATGTATTCTATGATATAAGAGGAAGTACCATTTATCCTCTCTGTGAACTTGTTTGTTATTAAGTTCCTGTCTCCATGATGCTGTAAGATATGATCTGTTATTCTCCATGAAAGTAAAGCTATCCTCTGCATACAAGAAGCTTCCAGTGTGATTTCAATTATCTGATAACAGGAATCAGGTACTTAGAAGATTAAAAAACAAAACAAGAAACAAAATACAGCGGCATGATATATATGAATTATGTGAATGAATTATGGCAATTAACTGCTTGCCAACCGTCTAACATAGCTATACGGCGGCAAGGTGGCTCGGCTACACCAGATCACACGCGATCTGGCACGTCAGGAAAGGGGGTGCACATGCGCGCCGCTGGGGACCTGGCCATGCTGTGATTAAACACAGCAGATTTCGATCAGTGGGTGCCGGCCAATAGATTACCGCCGACACCTGGGGATAGCCATGAATTTACACAGGACAGAGCTCTGACTATGTAAAAAAGGCAGAGCCCTATCCTGTCAGCGGGGGAAGTAATATCTTTTCTTTCCTCACAAAACAGGGAATAAAATTGATTACTTCCCCTAGTAAAAGCACCTCCCACAGTACACAAAAACACAGGCTAGGCACACATTTAACCCTTTGATTGCCCCTGTTTTACCTCTTTCCAGCCAGTGTCACTAGTACAGTAACAGTGTATATTTTTAGCACTGATCACTGTATTACTGTCACTGGTTTCCAATAAGTGCCAGTTAGTATATGAATGTCTGCCGCAATATCGCAATCCCGCTATAAGTTGCTGGTCACCGACATTACTAGTAAAAAAAAATAAATAAATAAAAATTCCAGTATATATCCCATAGTTTGTAGACGCTATAATTTTTGTGCAAACCAATCAATATATATATACGTGTAATGTGATTTTTTTTTACCAAAAAATATGCAGCAGAATAGATATTGGCCTAATTTTATCAAAAAATTACATTTTTTACAATTTTTTATTAAAAATGTTTTATAGCAGAAAGTAAAAACACAGTTTTTTTTTTTTTTTCAAAAATGTCATTCTTTTTTTGCTTATAGCGTAAAAATTAAAAACGCAAAGGTGATTAAATACCACCAAAAGAAAGCTCTATTCGTGGGAAAAAAGGACATCAATTGTGTTTTGGTACAGCGTCGCATGAATGCACAATTTTCAGTCAAAGTAATGCAGTGCTGTATAGCAAAAAATGGCCTGGTCGTGAAGGCGGTTAATCTACCGGAGGTCAAGTGGTTAACACTTCTGTTTAGTATCACTTTAACAACTTTTCACCAAGATGCAGCAATTATATATTGTATGAGCAAAAACTGGTTAAAATGAAAAACTGACATATGTACTTCACCCACAATAAGGCCCCATACACACAGGACGTTTTAAAAATGTCAGCGCTACAGCAGCACTAAAAACGTGCATTTGCATTTGCCTTTTTTTGACGCTTCTCCATTAAAAACATTCTATATAATGTAAAAACGCCTAAAAACATCAAAGTGGCTAAACGCGGCTGGTGTTTTTAGCCATGTTTAGACGCGTTTAGCCACGTTTTTTTCGTTTTTACAGCTCATTTTTTACTGCTCCTGGAAGCACAGGCTGTCGTTTTTTTCTACTGCCCCTAAACGCTTATGCCTCCAAATGCCTTTGACAGTATAAACTGTCTCCTTTTAGAGGAAGTTAAAAAAAATCAAACGCCCCTAACAGCAGCTGTAAAAACGTCCTGTGTGCATGAGGCCTAAGGGAAACTGTGAGAGAAATACTAAGCTATGATAGCTTTTGAAAATACCTATTGAATTAGATGTCATGGTGATCTTATGGGATAGATTAGGTGGTAAGCTGCCATTATGTGTTACCCGTGATTATACAGCACCAGTAATTTACACAGTGCTTTACATACTGTACATTCATATCAGTCCCTGCCCTCGATGAGCTTGCAATTTAATGTTCCTATCCCATATGCCTACATACACATAATAGGGTCGATTTGGAAAGGAACTAATTAGCATATCAGCACGTCTTTGAAATATGAGAGGAAACCCCCCAAGCACAGGAAGAACATGCAAACTCAATGCATATAGTGCTCTAGCTGAGATTTGAACCAGGGAGACATGTGCTACATGGCAAAAGTGCTAACCAGTAAGCCATTGTGCTGCCCATCCTTCAGATAAGCCTGAAGCAAAAAAAAAAAAAATGGCAAAGAGCTGGCATGTCTATGCAAACACAGTGAAAACAGACAGAAAGATGGTTAACATTTTATCAAGTTACATACCAGGACTAGTGGGCTTCTTGGTGGTATAGCTGGGATCAGGTTTATTCCTGGCAGTTTTAACCCATTGGATGAAGAAGAAACTTCCCACCCTCCTGCCCAGCTGCTTGGATTGGGTTCTGCGGCTGTGGTAGTGGCCTGGAGGTTGGGACCTTTGGAGGCCTTCTAAAGTAACAGGATATTGCATAGTGGGGAACCACCTATGGTATGGGGTCCTCTGTAAAATTCCAGTTAACGGAGGTTTAACTGGGCATTTGGGACATGGAGGTATCTGCGTAGAATGTGGAGAGTTGGGATCGCCCCCAAGTCGGTGTGTTGTGGCTGGGGAGCTATATGTGGTTATACAGATACAAACCTAATTTTGGTTCGTTAGTGCCTTCAAAGATCGGCAACCTGGATTATTGTTTAACATTGATATTATTATGTTTCTGTTTAAAGGAATGTGCTTTTTTGTGGTTATATGTTAATAAATGTCTGCTAAAGCCAATTTTCACTCCAAATGGTGTGGTCTAGTTATTCTAGAACAGTTGGTAATAGGGGTGAGAGTTGTAGCCGTGGTATAATATTTTGGTGAGGGGTTTCATCTGCTTTACCATGATTATGAAAAATCTAGTAGCCTAGTCTCTGTCTTCACTATTTTTAATTTACAGATAATGGTCAAGAATGCATCAAGTTGGAATTTCTTATCTCCATAATAGGTCCGAACCTTGGATAGCAGCAAAACCAATGCATGACAGCTAAAGAACTAGTTCTTTTTTTTTTAAGGAAAGGTTATTATTAACAGATGTACTATTTGTATTTTGCCTGGAGTGTTCCTTTATTGGAATCTTGTTTCCTCTTCGTTCCTCTTCTGGCTCATTCGGTTTTGTAAAGGTCTATTTCAGTATTCTATCATCACAGAGAGCAGAGCATCTGGGTTTCAGAAAGCTCGACGGGTTTAACAAAGGCAAGCGTTCAAAGAGCTTCAATATTGGCTCTTACCTGGCTGAGTTCGATAGCGGCTGAGAAATCATTAAATTTTGACAGGCGTTATATTGCCCGTGTGGGTGGACTGACTGGGCCCTTTTAAGATTGACTGGAACAGGTGTCTGTTGACAATTCATTTCACACAATCAGAGGTGGGAATCTTCTTTCGGCAAAGACTCAATTGTTCCATTTTACCGTTTGTGTCTTATCACATTGGGTCTGACATGCACCGACGATAATCAAATGTAATCAGCATAGTGTCGGGGTCAACAGCTTGTTTAAAGATGCAGTAGGCAAGAAGGCGATTGAGCGTCGAGCGTGCTTCAGACTGCTACAGGCTTCATGATAACTGGAGGGAAAAAGTTAATTCACCGGAGAACAATGTTTGAGCAATCATTGTTCAAAGATTCACCTGGAATAATCAGCTTCACCCAGAACAGCAGAGGAAATGCCAACATCTTAACACGACGGTCAAAACAGTAATAACTGGAGATTCAAACAAGAATATTTTAAACTGTTCTTCAAAAAAAAAAACACAGCTTCATAACATGTTTCAATAATTTATGAACATATAACATTTCACATTGCCCTCAGCTTGCAGACCATTTTAGACTTTTAAATGTGAAAGCCAACAACTGCATGCATGCTTATTGGCAGCCTGTGTATGATTGGCTAAAACAGACTCCCCAGTCTGCCTTACTTAAGGACCTAAACTCAACAAGTGAAGAATTGCTATGTTATAGAAAATATCTAGAAACATTATTTGTGCCTATGCACCTTTTGACTTGAATAAATAACAGAGCACCTGATGGTTTGTAAGTGTGCCTTGGTACTCCTGTGCCTACAGCCTCAGAGTTGAAGATCTGTAGTGCGGGATTGAAGAAACTGCTGCCTCTGACTGCTAGTCTCAGGAGATTTTGCAGCGAAGAATGGTTATATCACTACTGTGCTACTCACTGCTCTACTTGCTGGAGGCTATGACACGAAAAAGCAAAGCCCTGCCTCTACCAAGATGGTGGCCTCCATACAGAGACAGTGCAAAAGGCATGGTAAGTGGGTAGTTATTCACATATCTTGTCTGTCTAATTAAGTATAATGCCTGCCCTGCTAATACTAGTTTCAGCCTAATAACTGATTTAATGTCTCCAGTGTAACTTATCTAAAAAAAAACAATAGCTTCCCTATTGATACTGAACATAGCTTAACCACTTCCTTAATGGGCACTTAAACCTTCCTCCTGCCCAGACCAATTTTATGTTTTCAGCGCTATTGCAATTCGAATGACAATTACGCGGTCGTGCGACGTTGTACCCAAACAACATTTTTATCATTTTTTTTCCCCCACAAATAGAGCTTTCTTTTGGTGGTATTTGATCACCTCTGCGGTTTTTATTTTTTTGCGCTATAAACAAACAAAGAGCAATGATTTTGAAAAAAAGAACAATATTTTCTACTTTGCTATAATAAATATCCAAAAAAAAATATAGAAAAGAAAATTATTCATTGGATTTGGCCGATAAATATTTTTCTACATATTTTTGGTAAAAAAAAAATCGCAGTCGGCGTATATTGATTGGTTTGCGCAAAAGTTCTCGCATCTACAAACCATGGGAATTGATTTATGGCATTTTTACTATTTTTTTTTTCTACTAGTAATGGCGGCGATCATGATCTGCGATTTTGGGGCGGACATGTTGGACATTTTTGACACTTTTTTGGGAACAATGACATTTATACAGCGATCAGAAATTTAAATGTCCAATGATTACTGTATAAATGTCATTGGCAGTGAAGGGGTTAACACTAAGGGGGCAGTGAAGGGGTTAACTGTGTTCCCTGCATGTGTTGTGTGGTGGGATGGGGGTGGCCGGGACATAACAGATCTAGCTGATCCCAGTAACAGGGATCAGTAGGTCTGTTATGTCACCTGTCACAGAACGGAAAACCGCCACGTTTACATCGGCGGTTCCCCATTCTGCAGCTGTTACAGGTGATCGGGGGGTCTCAGGTGGACATCGAGTCTGCCTGACCCGCGGGCATGCCCATGCAGCATGCGGTGGGCGCGAGAGCGCGCCGCCGCAGGCTGTGAGTGCGCGCGGGGAGCACGCAAAGAGGCGGACATCCATGGACTTCCGCCGGGCAATTCAGATCCGTGCTGTAGCCGTCTTTCGGCTATAGCGCAGATCTGAACTGTTTAATAACTGACTCCCCTGCCATTCTTGGAATATATAGCATATCAGCTGCCATGCCAATACTGCCCTTTGCCTGATACCTAATTCATATCTACACTATATTGTAAAACATATTGAGACGCCTGCCTTTACACATGCATAAACTTTATTGGCATACCAGTCTTAGTCCGTAGGGTTCAATTTGAGTTGGCCCACCCTTTGCAGCTATGGCAGCTTCAATTCTTCTCTTAAGGCTGTCCTCAAGGTTTAGGAGTGTGTCTATGGCAATGTTTGACCATTCTTCCAGACCTGCATTTGGGAGGTCAGGCACTGATGTTGGACGAGAAGTTCTGACTCGCAGTCTCCACTCTAATTCATCCCAAAGGGGTTCTATCCTAAACCTTGTGGACAGCCTTCCCAGAAGAGTTGAAGTTGTTATAGCTGCAAAGGGTGGGCCAATTTAATATTGAACCCTACAGACTAAGACTGGGATGCCATTAAAGTTCATGTGTGTGTAAAGGCAGGCATCCCAATACTTTTGGCAATATAGTGTACCTACCTACCTTATCTAATATACCTCGAGCCCTGCTAATATCAGCATTTGCCTGGTAACTAATTCAGCTCTCCTGCCTGCCTAATCTAACATAATGGCTACCATGATGATACTAACCTTTGCCTGATAACTTTTACAACAGGGGTGTCCATCCTTCATCCCATGATGGTTATGAATGCAGCCCAACACAAAATTATAAAGTTACTTAAAAATGTTGATTTGTTTTGGTATTTTTTGTAAAAAATGCATTTATACTTAGCAAACACATGCGGCCACAGAAAAAATTGACAGCATCTCATTACTGGACTTTTATAAGTTTTATCTTCCCAAAGAAAAATCTCCCACTTTTCACAATCACACCTTATTCATGTCATCAGTAACTATTTTCAAGGGTGAAGCACACAAAGGGCAACATTTGAATAAAAATATCTGATGAGCACCTTGAAAATTCATTGAGAATTGCTACTCCATCCATCCGAACCAGATATTGATGCTTTAGTTTATCCAAACATCACACTCGTTGTATGTTGCCCTCATTTACTTACATAGTAAAAAAATATTACAAAAAAAATAAGTTTTATTACTCAGATAGATGCATTATCTATATCAGTGATTGTTCCCTTGTGATCTGCCCAAAATGTTCTTCTTATCAGCTATTCTTATTGTAAAGCCTAGTACACACCACTAGTTTATGAACTAAAAAAAACTCACAGCTCAGGTTGTTAGTACAGCTATCTCCCCCACTGAGCTATTGTGTTCTGACAGGATGATGGCCTCCCTACCAGAATATTTGAACCGTAAGTTGTGGATATATCATAACAATAAAAGCATAAGGAACATGGTGAATTGAGCATATTATTAGTAATAGCAAAATTAGGCAAATTATATTAATGACCAGAAAAGAATTGCAGACTGTGAAAATGGTAGTGCTCCTTCACATCAGTGGAGAAGCACCCCCTTTAAATTGGTGGTCTGTGAAGAAGAGACCCACTTACAATGATGGTCAGTGGGGAAGGATTCCATTACACTGGAGGTTTACTGGGAAGAATTTCCCTTACGTTGGTGGTCATTGGGAATAACGTTCCTTTACAGATACCTGAAAAGCTCATTGGTGTCTTTCATAATTTATCTAAGAGGATGAAACTTCTAAGGAAACCCCTAGCAACCCCTGGAGGAACCCTGGGGTTCCATTCCTGGTTGAGAAATGCTGGTGTAGACATTTGGTAGGTTCGGTGCTCTAAAACTTGATCTGAGCCTCTCAAGATCTTCTTACCCCTGTACGATTTCATCTACATCACTACATCCCACCACTGGCCACAGCTCAAGGAGAAATTGTGCATTATAGGAGGCCTTACTATAAACACTACTCAAGCTTCCTCCGAAGTATGTTGTAAGTAGGGATGGGCCAAACACCCCCCGGTTCACACCAGAACATGCGAACAGGAAAAAAATTTGTGCGAACATTCAAAAACCGTTAAAGTCTATGGGACCCAAACATGAAAAATCAAAAGTGCTCATTTTAAAGGCTTATATGCAAGTTATTGCCTTAAAAAGGGGACATGTATCAATGCAAAAAAAATGTTTAAATCAATTGTTTTTTCAAGAGCAGTGATTTTAATAATGCTTAAATTGAAACAATAAAAATGAAATATTCCTTTAAATAATGTGCCTGGGAGTCCCCTTAGTTTGCTTGTAAAATGGTGCACCTCTGTGATGTTTAGAACAGTGCCAGAGCAAAATTACATTTGCAAAGGAGAAAATGTAATTTAAAATCACTCGCGGATGTAATGTATTGCTGGCTCCCGGCAATATAGATAAAAATGACTGAAAAAAATTTTGCGTAGGGTCCCCCTATCCCCCCAGTCCATATCAGGCCCTTCAGGTCTGGTATGGATTTTAGGGGGAACCCTGCGCCAAAATTAAAGAAAAAATTGATATGGGGTTCCCCCTAAAATCCATACCAGACCCTTATCCGAGCATGCAACCTGGCCAGCCAGGATAGGGGGGGATGAATGAGTGCCCCCCCAAACCGTACCAGGCTACATGGGGAGTATGGGTGCTTTGGGGCAGGGGGGCCTCTGCGCCCCCCACCCCACAGCACCTTGTCCCCATGTTGATGGGGACAAGAGCCTCTTCCCCACAACCCTGGGCTGTGGTTGTGGGGGGTCTGCGGCCGGGGGGCTAATCAGAATCTGGAAGCTTCCTTTAATAAGGGGACCCCCAGATCCCGCCCCCCATGTGAATTAATATCGGGTAAATCGTACCTCTACTACTTCACCAAAAGTGTCAAAAAAGAAAAAAACCACAGGAGACAATTAGGGACAAGTTCTTTAGTAAGAAAAAAAAAAAGTGTCGTCCGTTGTAATCCATCGTTAATCACGGCGCGCGACGGACCCAAACAAAAAAAAAGCTGCAACAGCTCCTCCTCCATGAGAGGGCTCCCATTGTCTGACTGCCTTCTGCTTTGACAGTTTATTTATATGAAAGGGCGGGGCCACCCGGTGACATAAGCGTGTGACCCACCCTCTCTGATGTCACATGACATCAGAAAGGGCGGGGTCACTCGCCCGCCCTGCCATATAAATAAACTGTCAAAGCAAAAAGCGTACAGACGGCGGAAGCCCTTCCAATGCAATGCATTATGGGGTGCTTCGCGGCGGCGAAGTCGATGCAAACACCCCATAATGTTCTAAATTCAACGGATGGGCGAACGCCCGATGTTCGAGTCAAACTTACATTTGACTTGAACCGCGGGCCCATCACTAATTGTAAGCTGCACATATCCAGTAAGTGAGTGCACTTTTATCCTACAAAGGATTCATGTATACTAGTCCACTATTACTTTCTACTTTATTGGTTACATCAATGTCTTGCAGTGTGAGGAAAGAAACTGCAGTGAAATATGTTATATAGTGACATTTGTCTGCATTGGTAATGAAACTACGCTCAAATTTAAGGTTGCGTAAAAGGCCTTCTTATTAACTGATGTATTGATACTACTGGAATATGACCTTACATGGAGTTCAATATGTCACAGGCATTCTAATAATCTGTCACATGATGCCAGGCTATCTGGATGACTCTAAACAAGTATAAATTGCGCACGCGGAGGCTGGAAATGGACAAAAGAGAAAGCAGCAAATGGAAAAAGCATTTATCTTGTTACTCCTCTTTGTCTTGTCCGATCTCTATTGGAAGTTATGTTTTTCTGTGTTCTGCACATCCAGCTGATAGGTATGAAATTTCTAGGAACATTCACAAAGGATGAAGAAGATCTTACAGATGGAAAAAATAACCTCCGATATGTAACAAAAATGAGCTTAAGCTTCCATTTTTAAAGGTTTGGTGAGATTTGTAATATAGCAGTGTGTTCTTAAAGGGGTCATGGCAGGTTGAATGCACAGCTTGAATTTGTGATTTCATCTTGACAGCGGAAGTCAGTATAATGTTAGAAGTGAATACAAGGTATGTCAGGGGTGCTGCGTGAATCAAGGCTGCATCGTGTTGGCAGCAGCCATCTTTCAGTTACTTAAAGTGGTTGTCAACTCGTGACAACCACTATAACCTACAGGTAAGCCTATAATAAGGCTTACCTGTAGGTTGCCTGCATATCTCCCAAACTTGCACAGTTCAGGAGATATGCAGTGTAGTAAATGTGCCAACGTAATTTCGGCACATGCGCAGTGTAGAAACGGCCTCCGTGCCATTTCTTCGATGTGATCGTGCCATGACGCGCATTTGACGTCACGCGACTCTGGACAGTCACAGAGCTGGAGATTGCGGCGCCGGAAGGAAGAGGGGCAGAAGATGGATGCTGCCAGCATAGGGGACAGCACTGGACATCACATACTTCGTTTCCAGGTAAGTGACACTAAATAGGCTACTATAAAATGCATAGTAGCCCATTATGCATCTACTTTACAGGGGAATACAGAGGAAGTAAACCCAATCTGAGTTTACTTCCTCTTAAGGCCTCATACACACGGACGTTTCTTAACCACTTCAGCCCCGGAAGGATTTCCCCCTTTAGGGCCGGAGCCCTTTTTGCGATTCGGCACTGCGTCGCTTTAACTGAAAATTGCGCGGTCGTGCGACGTTGTACCCAAACGAAATTTGCGTCCTTTTTTTCCCACAATAGCGTTTTTCCCGAGGCCGGGATTTCCCCCTTTAGGAAGGCCCCGACTTCACCAATTCTTTGCAGGCACACATACTCCGGAATTCTCCTTCATTTGAGTCTAACCCAAATGAAGGAGACATAAGGGGACATTTCATCTACGTATTACCCGATGATACGTAAAATATCATCGGATAAATCACAGTGAATGGACCTTTGCTTCATACACTACAGGTCACGACAGGGGATACGACCGTCGTAGGTAGAAGACGGGGAGAAGGAAGGCCGCGGCGTTAGAGGTCGAGACACTGACAGGTCTCAGCGCACTGCAGTTTACGCGCAGTACCGTGCTAG
>BLSH010145781.1:306420-318722 GCA_018402905.1 Glandirana rugosa
AATTCTCACAACCACGTGAATTGATGTCTTGATGTCTTATGACGGTTTCGCGGAAATATCACGCTTGCAGAAGAACATATCAAAGGATTGCCTCTACCATAATATTTTTTTCTGTAAAACCCTTTGTTCCTTTCCCCAATGCTACCATCCTCCTTTTCTTTTTGGATTATGTCTAGGACTAGCATTGCCACTATAAAGGCGCTTTGGCAGTATTCTGTAGTTCTGTAGTTAAGTGCACCAACACTCTTAAAAGGCCCCAACAATAGCTTGCAGAAGAACATATCAAAGGACTGCCTCTACCATAATATTTTTTCTGTAAAACCCTTTGTTCCTTTCCCCAATGCTACCATCCTCCTTTTCTTTTTGGATTATGTCTAGGACTAGCATTGCCACTATAAAGGCGCTTTGGCAGTATTCTGTAGTTCTGTAGTTAAGTGCACCAACACTCTTAAAAGGCCCCAACAATAGCTTGCAGAAGAACATATCAAAGGACTGCCTCTACCATAATATTTTTTCTGTAAAACCCTTTGTTCCTTTCCCCAATGCTACCATCCTCCTTTTCTTTTTGGATTATGTCTAGGACTAGCATTGCCACTATAAAGGCGCTTTGGCAGTATTCTGTAGTTCCAGCACTCGGTAGATTAAACTTATACTACTAATACTACTGCTCACTGCTGCACTTGAGGTGGCCTTGCTAATGTTTATGCTAATATGGACGCCAAATGTCATCTTGTGCCTAGCGCTTACTGTTAATAACTTTGTATGCTAAATTGTGTTATTACCATTATCAATCCATTTTATGATTGCCTCGTTACCAACCAAATTGGGTGACAATATATTAAGTTTACCTTTACTACCTGGGTTGGTGCCTTTGATATAGCACTACTATTTGTTAAGTATTACTTTCAGTGATTTCCTGTGGTCCTTGAGAAGGTTGAGGCAAACAACAGCGGCTCCTATGGGAGTGGTACTACACTAGCACTGTCCTTTGCTTCAAGTGGCTGCATGTAGGGGTGGTGGAGCAACAGGAAGGTTAGTATTTGCAGTTGGTAAGTTAAGTGACCCTGGTTCTTTTCCCTGCATGGGCAAAGCACAGGTTTATTTTAGGTGTTTGCGATAAGTTAATAGTAAATATCATGGATGCTCACAGCTTTGGCATTGATAGTCTTGCACCTCAATGTACTAAGATGGGATGTCAGTAATGAAAATTAACATACCAGGATTTGGTCACAATTAATGATTTCTAATAGCAGATCACTTTATAGCAGAAAAGTGCATAGGCAAACAGTGCATCCCTAAAGCATTAGATTAGACCCTAAGAGCCAGTGATCATCCAGAAATCTCTAAGCAACCAGCAGTACTAGTATTAATTTTTCTCCCTAGCAATATGGTCCAACATACTGTACATCAGGAGTTGTGTGTGTAATGGAATTAGATTCTGGATCAGTGGGCTAGTAATTAAATGTACAATCTCTCCGTCAAGGAAGCTATTTGTGACAGTGCCAGAGGTCACCAAGTGGTGGGGTCAGCAAAGGCTCTCTGCATTCTTAATTGTACCACTTACAAATGTCTGCATCAAAACATAGGTGGTATAAGTGAACCAAAGGTTTTCTATCTTGCATCAACTCACCTAAGGCCACACTCTGCTCACCCCCACAGAATCATTGTCATACTAATTATACCACCTGTTAAAAGAGCCTATATAGGACTGGTGCGCTTTACTTAATAGGCTCCTTCAGACCATCTGTCACAAGAGCTAATGCAAAATGTGAACTAACCAGAGCAGCCTTTTATAGTGAAAGTGATGCCTTGGCTGAAACAGATAATTGTATTACTAAACATTCCTCCATATCATATAATTAGGGTACTGCAGTTTTGTGCTGTGGATTTAAACACAGAAGGAACTGGCTTCATGTAATCTGACCATCTGACCCTAGGACAGCTCTGCTCCATAGATAGAAATGTCTTTGGCAGCCTCAGCCTGTCCTCCCTTGTCATTGCGTTACACTAGAGAGCCAGTCCACTTTTCCATCAGCTATTTTGGGACTGGACTGTGGACAGTGGGAGTAAAAAATGCCCATGTGTCAGTGCTAGAAAGAATGCACAGCATCACTTGAAGTAAAAAATGCTCTGTGACAGTAGTCACTTGATGTCCGAGTGAGAAATAGTGCCTCATGGTTGGTGTTAGTGGGAGAAATAGAGATCCATGTTTGTTGTCAGCGTTAGAAAAAAAGGCGCTCCATTGTTGGCGCCGGGGAGGGGGGGATAGTGTTCCATTGTTGGTATCAGGGGGAGGAAAAGAGCCCTATTGCTGGTGTCAGGGGGAGGAATAGCGCTCCATTGTTGGTTTCAGGAGGAGGAATAGAGCCCCATTGTTGGTGTCAGGGGGAGGAATAGCACCCCACTGTTGGTGTCAGGGGGAGGAATAGTGCTCCATTGCTGATGTCAGGGGGAGGAATAGTGGCCCATTATTGGGAGGAAGAGTGGGCTATAGTTGTTGTCAATGGGAGGAATCGCGCCCCATTGTCAGTGTCAGTGGGAGTAATAGTACACCATCAATGGTGTCAGAAGGAGGAATACTGCCCCATCATAGATGTCAGTAAAAGGAATAATCACAAATCCTTGCAATCAGTCAGAAGTTTAGTGCCCTTTGTACTGGTGTCAGTTGAATGAATAATGTCCCATTGTTGGTATCAGTGAGAGGAATAATGTCCCATTCTTGCTATCAGTAGAGGAAATGGTGCTTCAAAATTCGTGTTAGTGGAAGGAATAGTGTCCCATCATTGGGGTGGATGGGTGAAGCAGTTCCCCATCACTGGCGTCATTGGGAGGAATAGTGCCCTATGCTTGGTGTCAAGTGGAAGGAATAGTGCCCCATGTTTGGTGCCAGTGGTAGGAGCATTGCCAACTGTTAGTGATTTTTCTAGGACGCCCCCAGTTCAGTAGTGACTTCTCTACTGACTGGATGACATTATGATCAAAACTACGCAGGCACCATCGGGCTAGGGATCACTCCACCTGACATTCCCACCTAAGGTCCTTTGAACAGAATTCCTGCAATCAGCATCTGCTGTCAGTCTGCATTTAGCTGCTGTGGCATACAATGAAAAATCTCTGAATGTGGGGTCTTCTCATGGGGGTTGTTACTGGCCCCTGAGCAACAGTCTGAGGACTGCTACACATATCATTCCTAAATGCACAGGCCAAGTCACTGACAACTATGGAAACAGTATAAAAAGCAGACTATGGTGACATTTTATTAAGCAGTAGTTATCCACATAAGAGTGTATTTATATTTTGTGTACACAATCCCATTTAATAAAATGTATAATTGCCTTGGTCAACCTAATCCATATATAGTGTAAACAAAACCCTGCATTAAAATTTATATCAGCAAGCTGATATTTAACAGTTTTATCATCTTAAAACTCCCAAAACGCTTGCTATCAGCTAAATCTAACATTTACACAACAAAGGCAGTGTATAATTAAATAAATCCTATCCAAAAGATGTTCTTGGATTCCAAGAGCAAATAAAATGAAATACTTTTTTATTATTATTAAACAGACAGAAAGGCCAGGGTGTCACAAAATAAATCGCAAGCACTGTTTATGTCTGTATAGAAGAAATACACATGGCCTGCAAAAGGAATTTTGAACAAATATTGTTCTAGAAGATCAAGCCACCGTGTCAAATGCTAAGAGTAGCTTTGTATCAAGGGAAAACAAAATAGTAATTCTATTGGTGGTGAAATGAGAATTCAAGAACAGTCTGACAGTGTTCGAATTAATGGTAAAGTTTATAATAAATAAAAGTTAAAGGCTGCCAATAAAAAAAAAGGCACCAAAATGAAGATGGGAAAAAGGAATTTTTACAGTATGCCTCCTCTTGGTTCCACAAATTGGTTGCACGGCAATAGCCTCCCATGGGTTGAATGAAAAATGGATGCTTGTTCTGACTCTTTAGAACCATAAGGGTATTAAACTTGCTTAGCTTTGGACGCCTTAAGGTATCTGAATGGATAACATGCAATGCAGTACAAGGTTCCATGAACAAATAGTGAATAAAATGGATAAGTAAGGCTAGAGATAAGGTACCGTAGCCCCTTCTTTGTCACTATACATCTTTTAGTGATCTAGGAGAAGGTTTCACAAATTGGTTGCATGGCAGGGAGGTGGGTTGAGAGGGGTTTTCTCCTCTCAACCATCAAAGTGGATGTTTATTTGCACTCCTCTCTCTAGAGCAGTGTTTCTCTACATTTTTGCAGTCAATGCACCCTTTAAAATTATGGACAATCTTGAGGCATCCTCCAAAATTATGGACAGTCTTGAGGCGTCCCATTCTAAAATGTAAAAACTATTCTGATAGTTTTACATAATGCTGCAACATCAATAAACATAGGACACTTAATGTTAGATTTGATTTTTTCTTCCAAAGCCAATACACTTTTGCAAACTGGTACCGACTAATATTCCAATGTTTCTTTTCTCCCTCAGTTTTTCTCCCTCACTTAGCTAATGCAACCCCAAAGCTGATGCAGAGACATCAGGGAGGGTCAAACAAGGGTGATATACATGCAACTGACATCCTCCTCATGAACTGGTGATGTATTTGGTCGTTATGAGGATGGCAGCTAGAAGGTTATAATGATGTACAATGAAAACCTGTGGCTTTGTGTAACTAAAAGGCAGGTTTCATCCATCCACTGGCTTGTACACAATTTTGGGCAATTTTTAGGCATTTTGCAAAGGCACCCCTGAAGAAACCTCAAGGCACCCTGGTTGAAAAAGGCTAGTCTTGAAACACAAGGGTTTTAAACTTCCCAAAACAAGCTTTGGTGGACTAAAGGGGACCATATGAATATACTGTAATTTATCTACAGAGTAAAGTGCATTTTATGCCTTCTCCTGATAACTGTCCTGTTTTTGGTGCCTCACTGGAACATAAATATGGCTCTACAATGATCTCTCCCATTCTTCCTTGAGTGAAATGATTGAGTAGTGACCTTCTTCACTCCCCATGTCTGTTACCTGTAAATGTAGAACGCTCAAGCTCTATTCACACCTGTGTGTTGCAATAAGCACTGCATGCCTTAACACAGCTTTTTTTCAACCACCCTGGGGTGCCTTCTGGGTACTTCCACGAAATGCCCAAAAATTGTCAACAAGCCAGCAAGTAGGTCAAGCCTGCCTTTTTGATAAACAAAGCCACAGATTTTTATAATGCATGATTGCAACCTTGGGCACCATGTGGGCCAGCCACTGGCATCCTAACAATCAATTATGCCATCAGTTGATAGGGAGGCAGTTGGGCACCTGCACAGTATCCTTGTTTTCCCCTACACAGTCCCTCATTATCAGCACTGGGGTCACGTTAGCAGAGAGAGACTGACAGATGATGGAGAAGAGAAATGCTAGAATACTAGTGAGTACCAGATTGCTAATGTGGAGGAATAAATCACCTCTAATGTTGGGTGACCCACGTGTGTGGTGGTGCTGCTGCCATATATAAAACTATTCCTTTAGTTTTTACATTTTTAGAACAGAGTGTCTTGAGATTTTGCATACTTTTTAAGGGTCCCTTGAATAAAAAAATGTTAAGAAACACTGCCTTAACACATGAAATGGCATCCTAAGGCACTACCTTTGGTTTTCTGCACCTAGCCAGTTCAACACAAGACACTTATGTTTTATTTCACCACATGGCACAGGTGTCATCCAATGTTGCTTTGGCTTAAAATGTGTAGGTCCGATAAAACCTACTTTATTGTGTTTTGCCAACCTATTCAACAATAACTGGCTGTGCTAGTGCAAGGTAATACACATGACAACACATATAAACAGTGTAAACTGGACCTTACTCCTCTGCAACATCGTAACAATTTCCCACCAAACAAATGTAAAATGATGGGAACTCATCCTTGTAAACCTATCATAGTATATGGTACACCATCATGTTATCCAACTTAATGTAAACGTGCAGCATTGAGCATTGTAGTCTCCTATAAAAAATCAGAATAACTCTCCACACTCTAGTTGAAATTATAATGTAGATGAGGGTGAAAACCAAGAAAATTGGACTGTAAGTGGATCTTTACACATACGCAACTCCAGATGGTATGCTTCCCATGTTGTATAGGATTCATTGATTGTCTGTTGGGTGAGTGGTGTCTAACTTCACAAGAACTTTATAGGGTTCATCAAATGCTTGTAGGGTGAACAGTGTCTAACTTTACAGGCAACTGTACAATGGCCAATGGACCAACAGTATAAAACATATTGATATGAGAACAACATACTAATTGAGGATTAAAAAGTACACATTCATAAAAGGCATAAAAGGCCTATATGACATAAAAGCACCTATGTATCATACAAATAACCCCATGGGAAATATCATATATATGTAATGGACCACATGTTGGGCTTATAGAGATAAACATAAATATATATCTCATATTGGCTTATTATCTTTAATGGATGAAAAATATGGGTTTTAAAATTGTTATGGTCATGTAAAATGGGATGGGGGGATAAGAGAAAACAAAGGAAATTATGAGGGTAACAATATAGCCTATGATGGTTAATGGGGTAGTTATCCTTATTCCTAAAGGCGACTACAAATATCCCTTTTCACCATACCTGCCACAATAAACAGATAACTGTGCTTTACCTAATGCTAGCCACATTACTGTGTATATGTAAGGGTTTACAACCACTCTGAATGACGCTACCATGCCCAAAACACATACATCCACCCAGCTTCACCCCAATCAGTCAATCAGTGGTAAGGGCAGTTCACCATGTTAATGTTAATATACCTTATCAAAGTCTGCCATCTCTTTCCACGCGCATTCAGGTTTGATTAATTCTAGGACCATTCATTCATTTAGACCAGTCTGCATCAGAAACGTAACCCAGAGAAAGTCCAGGTTACAAGACTTCTACAGATGAGGGCTACTACGACCCCGTTACATGCCAAGCAAAAACTTGGAGCGAAGCTTCATCCAAAAGGGGAAGCTCCGCTTGTTTGCCCCCCCCCCCCATCCGCTGCCACATTTAGCACCTTTAGGGAAGGAGGGGTGAGCGGGGGCACCTGGTTCGGACCCGTCCTCCTACTCCCGGCACTGGACAATTCACAAAGCGAAGCGTGCTTTGCGCATGCACAGTAGAGAACCAGCTGTTGAAGCTTCACTGCCGATTACCCTTAGCCAAGATGGCGGCGGCAGCACCCGAGAGCCGTTTGAAGACACCGCTGGATTCCTGGACAGTTAAGTGTCCTAATATTAAAAGCCAGCAGCTGCAGTATTTGGAGCTGCTGACTTTTTATTTTTTTCTGAAGGCGCCTGAAGCTCCGCTTTAAGCCCCGTACACACTATGAGAAAATCGGGTGAATGATCAGCCAGTTTTCCTCAATGCTCCACATCAAGTCGGAACCGAGGATAGAAATAATGTATGAAAATTCTTTTACGACAAAGGCTTTTTTTTTTAGTTATTTTTTGTTACTGATCATGCGCAATTCTTGGTATATCATATTTCTTGTACAAAAGTCTTACAAAAATGGTACACATTAAATGAAAATAGTATAGTGTACACATTATAGAAAAATCGTACGATCGCTCCTCAAATGAAAATGTTCACCTGATTTTCTTATAGTGTGTACAAGTCATTCGTTTAAATTCTCTTTTATCAGCTGTGATCTAATGAATAAGCAGAAATTACAGTTTTTGCTAAGTGAGAGAGGAAAACACCCCTCATTATTCATGCTGTGTCACTTTTAATAAGTGATGTCTAATTTAGAATAATTGTCTTTATATCAGCAGAACACACCTGCAGTTGTACAAGAGAAGACAAAACAAGAAGACGTTTATAGGAAGGACACGTGAGATTAAAAAAAAAAAAAAAAAAAACAATCGATCACACTGTGCAGGAGAATAGAGTGAGTAAACATACAGTCATTTATTTGTGCTTCTCCCTTAATTATAAGACAATTATGCAGCATGATTATTTTCTCACAAACAAATGGAGGTTAGTGCCCTAGCTTTTAGCAATAAGAAAAAGTTTGTTGCTTCTGTTGCTTGAGATTTTTTTTTTTTAATTTTATTTGGAGAGTGATTTTTTTTTCGGGGAAAGGGGGGGTGGAGGGGTTGGTGTATTGAGATTGGTTTAACCATTTGCCTTCTGGGCACTTTCACCCCCTTCCTGCCCAGGCCAATTTTCAGCCTTATGAACTGTCACATTTTGAATGACAATTGAGCAGCAACACTGCCCATATTCAATTTTTATACTTTTTCAGGCTAATAGAGCTTTCTTTTGGTGGTATTTAATCACTGCTAGGTTTTTTATTTTTTGCTTAAAAAAAACAAAAAAAGACCAAACATTTTGAAAAGGAAAAAATATTTTATTAGTTTCTGTCAGTAAATTTGGTAAATAAGTAATTTTTCTTCTTCACTGATGTGCGCTGATGAGGCAACACTGATAAGCACTGATGAGGCGGTACTGAAGAGCACTGATTAGGTGGCACTGATGAGAGGGTACTAATATGCCGCATTGATGGGCACTGATAGGTGACACTGATAGACGGCTCTGATGGGCACTGAAAGGTAGGACCGACTGGCATCACTAATGTGCACTGATTTGTGTCACTGAGGGGCACTGATTGGTGTCAATAATGGCCACTGGTGGGGCTGTACTGTAATCAGGGCACTGATGATCAGTGCCCTGATTACCTGTACAGGTCTCCCCTGCAAGGAGATACCACTGATCAGCTCTCCTCGCCCCACACTCTGTCAGTGTGAGCCGAGGAGAGACAATAAATAGCACTTCCTTGTTTAACGGCTGTGATTGGACACAGCTGATCACATGAGTAAAGAGCGGCGTTACCGGCTCTTTTCCAAGATCGGGGTCGCGCCGCTTTCCAGGAACACCATGCGTGCCCACGATTCATATGACGTCATCCCAGAACGAGAGTGCCTCCCTGCCACCATCATTTTACTATACGGCGGGTGGCAAGTGGTTAATATTATAATTCTTGGATTGTGTGTTTTTTTTTGTACAAAAAAATTAAAAGGATGGGCCATTTATTGCACAATAGGAGACTCAGAATAGTTCAAGGGAGGTTTTTGCAACTCTCAGGAGCCACTTAAAGCCAATTGAGCCCATAAAAAATATAAAAATAAAACATAATTTCTTGTTTCTTCTAAACCATTGACTCCAATGCATTTCCCAAAATTGTGAAATTTCAACACAATCTCCCTATTTTGATATTTTAATTAAATTTTACTAATATTTATTCACTTTACATAATTAATTGGATATTCCAAGACAGAACAGCTTCCTCTTCTTCACTAACATCCACTTTGCACATTGAGCATTCACTCAGCCTGTAATGTTTTAGTAATTGACCCTAACTGGGCCTAATTGACTAAAAAGAATTGCACAAGATTAGGGAGAAATTGTTATGAGATATTGGGGGGCTCTTGTAGGTTTACAGCATGCTGGAAGATAAAGTAGACTAAAGCATACACTCATATTTAATTAATATGTTGCAGTACCACTGAACATTCAAATGAGACATTTATTTTTGCCTTATACGCAAATAAGGAGCAATGCGTAGGTTAAAAAGTGCCTTAAAAAGCCATGCACACCCAACATAATCCCTAAAACTGTACTGTGACAAGCAAGAACTTTGATGTCTTCAAAAGCTAGCTTTGAAAGCTTCCGGCACCGCTTTCAACATTCAACACTTCTAAGCAGGGCCGGTGCTAGACTATTTTGTGCCCTTAGCAAGAACAGCAACTTGCACCCCCCCCCCAAAAAAAAATACAACTTCTACATTTTTAAAAGCAATAGAGAATAATAAAACATCTAAACAAGTGACCAAATGTATTTTAATTTGCAAAAATATGTGCCATAAGATGCCAAAGAGACAGCCCAATCCAATAAAAAAACAGCCCAATCCAGCAAAGAGACAGCCCAATCCAGGAATCCAGAGTGTGTGTGAGCGCAGCTGAGGCAGCCGGCTTTGGTCATGTGCTGTGCGCACCCTCTGCACCCCGGACTACAGAGAAAGAGGCACGGACAAGCTCCCGGCACCCCCTCCTCCCCGGCGCCCTAGGCAGCTGCCTATTATGCCTAGTGGTAGCATTGGCCCTGCTTCTAGGCATATCAGATGCCTGTTTCCCCTGCCACATTCTGCAGTTCCATCTGCCGGCCCTATGTCACTACAGGACCCAATAGTGACATTGGAGCCAGTGAAAGATAATACAGCACAGAGTAGGGAACAAGTTTTCCAACGCATCCAGGAGTGTGTTGGATGCTGAACATTTTTCAAAGCTCCTAAAGACAACAAAGTTCAGACATGTGCTATTTGTTTTGTTACAAATTTAAATTCAGACTACATTTTTGTTATTAGGAGATTCGAATGTACCTGAAGTTTTAAATCACAAGAGTAACAAATTTCTACAATAAATTATTACGAAAAAAAATATTTGAATTTGAAAATAAATCTGAATTTGAAAATTAATTTGAATTCCAAAATGGAAACATTACAATACAGTAAGGTGCACAAGTGAAATATGATGATTATTCCTACTTAAGTTCTTAAAGATATTAGCTGGCAACGCAGATGCTTCTTCATATGAGTATTTTATTGGTTACAAAGTAGTTAAACCTAAGGCATTTCATCTGAAGCCTCCCTCAAGCCTCCCTCCCTTAGATTAGAATAAAACACAATAGAAGAGAAAATAAAGGAATAGAATAGAATAGAAAGAATAAAACAGAATAGAAGAAAAATGAAAGAATAGAATAGAAAGCAAAAGAATAAAATTGAAATGAATGGAATGGAATAGAATAGGATAGAATAAAATAGAGCAAATATAACCATCTTCTGAAATTAGGAATTGATTTGAAAATAACGAATATATGAAACAAATCCAAATTTATGAAATGAATTTAGGAAACAAATCATTCTAATATGAATATGATGAAACAAAATTATTGAATTAAGAAAACAAATCCAAAACAAAACCATTTTTTCCGTTGCGCACATCTCTACAGCCCACCACAGAGGTATGTATTAAGAGTGTTCTTTTGCAGAGAGGTTTTTTTTTTTCTTTTTGATGAATTGCTTTAATATGAGCAGAAGATGAACTCCAGCTTTGGATAATGATGGCACCTGTGCTTCATAAGAGCTCATTTCCAGATGTGTTTGTGTTTTACCTTTGCCATCAGTCCTGGAAGCATTCTTGATGTACAATTGCCTTTATTATTGCTTCAGGAACCCAATATATGAAAAGGAAGGTAAGGGGGTTGTGACATGTGAGCACTCAATTCTAATACACATATAAAGCTTTTCAATTTTTTATTAAAAGGAAATAAAGTTTGTTCTACTTTCTACTTTGTTTCTTGGATCAAGTCCAGGAGATGCATCATTGAAAAGGTGGACCTTGTTCCAAGAAACATGTTGGGCTTTTCATAGTTTAAACAAAAGTGAATGGCAAAGAACTCTTGTAAACAAAAAAAAAAAAAAACACTGATACGCTTAATTGAGTGCTCACAAACTACAAAATCCCCTCCCCTCCTCACTTTATTAGGTACACCTGTTTAATTGTTTGGTAACACAAATTGCTAATCAGTCAATCACATGGCAGTTTTCATTCTGGGCTGGGAGTGGCTCAGAGTAGGGCTGGGTGACTCACACCTCCCACTTCTTTCCAGAAGCTTCTGGAGTTTTCTGGAAAGAGAGTTGGAGAGGGAGGTATAGCCACCTGGGGTAATTTGAGGAGCTCTGACCACACCCCAACATTGATTGGCAGGGGGCAGGCCTCCTTAACCACTTCCGTACCGCCGGACGTCATATGACGTCCTTAGGTTTGAGTGGTGATTTCTGAATGGTGCCTGCTGTTAAGATAAAAGTGGTCTTAGCGGCGGATTCGCAGCGAGATCACTTTTATCAGTTCGTCGTCCTCCTCCCCCCGTGGAGAGGGCGGCGACTATTTTCACTAGAGCGACGCTTAGGCGGCGATTCTGGTGAAAATAGAATTGTCGTCCGTGGTAAGTCTTTAGTGGTGAGTTTGGATTCCTGCAGTATACTGCAGGCCGCCATGCCTTCACCAATTCCTCCGGACGGGGGACGGTTAGTTACAACCCCACACCAGTCTCGAGGAGTTTAATGGGGTCCACCGATATGGAGGGAGAGGTTGAGAGAAAGGTCTTTTGAGGTCTTCGAAGACCTTTCTTCACCCTCCACACTCAGTGGGTCGGGATGAGACTCGGTGAGGGTCGGGTCTTACTTTTGACGGT
>BLSH010145781.1:323263-342712 GCA_018402905.1 Glandirana rugosa
ATACGCTGCACGGGTGTTCCACCTTGAGGTGGAACGTGTACGACCTCTCTGACACGCTCGTCGTCGTCCGTTATCACCTCAAAGTCGACGTCGTGTGTGCCCAGTCAGCGAGACGCCTTGTCGTTGTGAAGTGGTGGTTGCTCACCCGGAGGTACGCTCTGGACACATGGCATAACGCCACAAAACTCATGAGGTGGTTGTACCGGTCACGGCTACTGTGACAAGAGTCGCAATGATAGGGTGAAGATACAGAGGAACTTTTTGTGAAAACCGGTACTACCTTCTCCTACACCGTGTCCTCCTACTCCTCCTCCTTCTCCCCAGTAAAGGTACCAATAGTCCGGTCAGTAAGCGTTCATCCAGCATGTGCAAGGTGGAGTTCCACCTTGTGGGCACGTCGCATATGAGGCGGTGAGCGGGAAGGCCAAAGTTCCGCTGCAGCGCAGACAGGCGAGCAGCAGCAGGGTGAGAATGCAAAGTGCGCATAGATGGCCCGCACTTTATGCAGCAGCTCTAACATATCCGGGTAGTTTTTTAGAAAATTCTGTACCACCAAATTCAGCACATGCGCCAGGCAAGGGATGTGCATCAAACCGGCTCGGCCCAGAGCCGCTACGAGATTTCGGCCATTGTCGCACACCACCAGGCCGGGCTTGAGGCTCAGTGGCAACAACCACTCATTGGTCTGTTGTTCAATGCCCGTCCACAGCTCCTGCGCAGTGTGGGGTTTATCCCCCAAACATATCAGTTTTAAAACAGCCTGCTGTCGTTTCCCCCTGGATGTGCTGATGTTGGTGGTGAAGGTGTTACGCTGAGCGGATGAGTAGGTGGTCGAGGAGGAGGGAGCGCAGTAGGAGGAGCAGGCAACAGGAGGCAAAGAGAAATGCCCTGCAATCCTCGGTGGTGGAAGGACATGCGCCAAATGGCTAGCCGGCTCAGGCCCACCCGCCACTACATTTTGCCCAGTGTGCAGTTAGCGAAATATAGCGTCCCTGCCCGTGCTTACTGGTTCATGTATCAGTGGTTATGTGGACCTTGCCACAGATGGCGTTGCGCAGAGCACACTTGATCTTGTCCCCGACTTGTTTGTGCAGGGAAGGGATGGCTCGCCTGGAAAAGTAGTGGTGGCTGGGAACCACGTACTATGGGACAGCCACTGCCATCAGGTTTTTGAAACTGTCCGTGTCCACTAGACGGAATGACAGCATTTCAAAGGCCAGGAATTTTGAAATGCTGGCATTCAGGGCCAGGGATCGCGGGTGGGTAGGGGGGTACTTCCTCTTATTCTCCAGTGTTTGGGAGATGGACAGCTGTAAGCTTACATGGGACCATGTGGAAATGCTTGGGGACAGTGGTGGACATGGTGGCGTTGCTGTCCTATCGTCTGTTTGCTGGGTGGCAGGTGACACTGTCACTGTAGAGATGGAGGAAGAGGCCGAGGCAGCAGCAGAAGACGAAGCAGGAGGAGGCCAAGACCTTTCTTGGATTTTGAGGTAATTATTCCAATGCAGCTTGTGCCTTGAATTTAGATGCCTGGTCATGGGGGTTGTGCTCAGGTTGAGAACATTTATGCCCCGGCTCAGGCTATTATTGCACAGCTTGCAAACCACTCGTGTTTTGTCGTCAGCATATTGTCTGAAGAACTACCACGCGGGGGAACGCCTTTGAGCTGCCTTTGGTGTGCTAGGTCCCTGGGTGTGGTGGGTAGTAGCAGGCATACTGTCTAGGGGATGCTCGCTCCGCTTTTGCAACCTGCTTCCTCTTTTGCTGTGCTGGTGCCTCTGTGCGACCACCACCTCTTCCTCCAAACTCCACACGTCACTCGCATGACCCTCATTCCATGTGGGGTCTAGGACCTCATCATCCTCCACATCATCTTCCACCCACCCTTCACCACTGCCCTCCTTGTCAGTCTGCATACTGAGGCAAGCTGCAGCAGTTGGCACCTGTGTTTCATCATCATCAGAAATGTGCTGCGCTGGTGTTTCCATGTCCTCATCCTGCAACAGAAGTGGTTGGGCATTGGTGAACTCAATGTCTTCCACTTCTGGGGCAGCGCTATGTGGATGGCCCACGGAAAGCACACCAGGAGAATCATCAAAAAGCATAAGAGTCTCTTGCAGGACTTGGGGCTTAGACTGCTTGTCTAATTTACAAGGGGCTGAGGTGAAAGACAGATGGCCATGGGGTTCAGGTGCCAACTCTGAGCTTTCATCAAGGGACCGGGAGGGAGACAGGAAGGAACTGAAGGCATTGTCAGCCACCCAATCTACTATCGCCTGTACTTGTTCTGGCCTCACCAATCGTTGAGGGGCATTCGGGCCTACCATATACCGGTGAAGGTTCTGTTGGCTACCTGAGGAAGGTGTTTCCCTTGTGCGTGTAGCTGGCACACCTCGACCACGTCCTCTCCTTCCAACAGGAGGTTCACCAACACCAGCAGCACCAGCATCACCAGCAGCACCATGACCACGTCCCTTATTTGCTCTCCCCATTGGGCCCGCAAATGTACTATGTAGCCCTATGTAAGTATTTATTAATACCAATTAATACCTTTTTTTTGGAAAACACCAACGCAGCCGGACTTTTTATTTTGGGGCAAGAAATGCACTGCTCACACCAACAGCTGGAAGCTCTACCTTTAGAACTAGGAGATGATTTTTGAACAATAAATAATCTGTCACTTACAGCAACAGCTGGAACCTGGCTCTATAGGAGTAGGCGATGGTTTTTGAACAATAATCTGTCCCTTTAAGCAACAGCTGTAAACTCTCCCTTTAGAACTAGGAGATGATTTTTGAACAATAATGTGTCACTTACAGCAACAGCTGTAACCTGGCCCTATAGGAGTAGGCAATGGTTTTTGAACAATAATCTGTCCCTCTAAGTAACAGCTAGAAACTCTCCCTTTAGAACTAGGAGGTGATTTTTGAACAATAATGTGTCACTTACAGCAACAGCTGGAAGCTCTCCCTTTAGAACTAGGAGATGATTTTTGAACAATAATGTGTCACTTACAGCAACAGCTGTAACCTGGCCCTATAGGAGTAGGCAATGCTTTTTGAACAATAAACTGTCCCTCTAAGCAACAGCTGGAAGCTCTCCCTTTAGAACTAGGAGATGATTTTTGAACAATAATGTGTCACTTACAGCAACAGCTGGAAGCTCTCCCTTTAGAACTAGGAGATGATTTTTGAACAATAATGTGTCACTTACAGTAAAAGCTGGAAGCTCTCCCTTTAGAACTAGGAGATGATTTTTGAACAATAATGTGTCACTTACAGCAACAGCTGTAACCTGGCCCTATAGGAGTAGGCAATGTTTTTTTAACAATAATCTGTCCCTCTAAGCAACAGCTGGAAACTCTCCCTTTAGAACTAGGAGATGATTTTTGAACAATAATGTGTCACTTACAGCAACAGCTGGAAGCTCTCCCTTTAGAACTAGGAGATGTTTTTTTGAACAATAATGTGTCACTTATAGCAACAGCTGTAACCTGGCCCTATAGGAGTAGGCAAGGATCTTTGAACAATAATCTGTCCCTCTAAGCAACAGCTGGAAACTCTCCCTTTAGAACTAGGAGATGATTTTTGAACAATAGCGTGTCACTTACAGCTGCAGCTGGCCCTATAGGAGTAGGCAATGATTTTTGAACAATAATCTGTCCCTCTAAGCAGAAGCCTCTACCTAGTGCAGTCAGATCGTCGTGTAATGCAGGGTTTGATCTGCAATCTGTCACTCAAAGCAGCAGTATGTGAAATCTCAAATTACTCCCACAATCTGATCGTTGTGTACGATCCCACAATCTGATCGTTGTGTACGATCGTAACGATCGTTGTGTTAGGCAGGGTTTGATCTGCAATCTGTCACTCAAAGCAGCAGTATGTGAAATCTCAAACTACTCCAACAATCTGATCGTTGTGCATGATCATAGCTATCGTTGTGTTATGCAGAGTTTGATCTGCAATCTGTCACTCAAAGCAGCAGTATGTGAAATCTCACATTTCTGCAATCTGTCCCTCAGAGCAACAGCAGTAGTAATCTCAGGATGCAGGATCAGATGTTAAAATATCTGCAATCTCTCCCAGCACTTTGACTCCAGCTTATAAAGAGGCTGGGTCACATGATGCACTGGCCAATCACAGCCATTCCATTAGTAGGCATGGCTGTGATGGCTTCTAAGGGCAAACCGGTGAAACGCTTGTTGATTGGCTGCCCTTCAGCTATTCAACATGCGTGATCAACTACCAGAACCCAGAACCCGAACCCAAACGTTTTTTGAAATGTCCGTGTTCGGGTCCGGGTTCCGGACACCCGAAAGTTCGGTACGGACCCGAACGTTACAGTCCGGGTTCGCTCAACACTAATCTTTAGTTGTTGCTTTCATGGAGCTTTATTTTGCTTTGCTTTTATCCTACCTGTAATAGTTAACGTTAACAAAATCTCAAACACGTTCCGAAAAGAATCTCAAAATACTGGCTGACATTTGTATACACCAACCCTGAAGGCAAATGATTTATCTGCAAATATAAGTATATGTGGCCAGTTTCAATGTCAGTAATGTTTATCCAAGTTCTTTCTTTCTTCAGAACTTGAAAGAATTGTCTGCTTAGAAATAATATAAGTTCTGATCTCTACAGAAGTCAGTGCAATCCACTCCCGAATTGTAGCAAGGTGTCGAAAGTAAAGGTCACTCTGGGGTCGGAAAACTGACAATGACTTTTTTGGAGCTTCTGTGATATTGGCTGTGGCGGATTATTTATCTATTTTAGCAGCTTTGGAAAAATAGAAACACATAAGGCTGTTTGTCTCAGCAAGATTGACTTGAGTCCTCAGACTAGAAGGGCGTGAGGAAATATGGGTCACGGAAATATAGCGAAAGAGTGTTAGATTGGCAGTGCCGGGATGTTTGCTAAACCGCTTTGGAGACGAAGACGTTCAAAGGCAAACTCTAGACATGAATAAAAATGATCATGAAAAATATTGACATTAAAATGTCAGTGTCACTAGAGAGTTATGGCACAGGAAGAGTTTTGTCTTTATATTACAAATAAAACTTCGGTTTTACTTTAGTAGACTGGAAAATGGGTAGAACCTCTGGCAGGTTCGTATTGCTATTGCTGGGACATTATCTCCTACATCCTGTCCCTGGAGCAGTCCCAGTAGACTCCCACTAGTAGTAGAGTCCCAATGTCCCAGTAGGACAATGGCACAAAAAACTGTACTAGTATCTAGTGTGTATCTAGTGTGCAGCCATCATCCAGGTAATACAAATAATTTAATAGCCATCATTTCAAGTGAGGCCTCATTTGGTTTTAGCCTGAATCATAGAACCTCTGTCGCCAGCTTACCAATCCCTGGTCACCTTGTGGTTCTGCAGTATGTTTTTGGTTGGCTCCCAAGGTTTTATGGGAGCCCCAAGTGCCAAATGGAAAAGGCTATCAGAAAGAGCTGAGATGCTGAGATTCATAACAGGAAACATCGACTTTTGTCAGAGCTCAGTTCTAGCCATGTATGAGATTCAATCACCAATGAGTATAAGATAAGTAGAACTAAAGATACCTGCAATTTACCCTTGGTGCACACCTATGCGTTTTTTAACAGCATTTTGCAGTTTGCAGAAACACACTACAGTCCATTTAACATGGTTTGCTATGGATGTAGTTCACATCTGTGCGTTTGGCAGCATTGCGTTTTTTGGAAAGGGTCAGGGACTTTTTTTCTCACTGTAGTTTGCGTTTTGCATGCAATAGACTTCAATGGAGCTGTACCAGAAACGCAAGTGTTGTTTTTTTATGCGATTTTGCCACGATTTGCATTTTACATTTTTTAAATATGCCTAGCACCAAATCCCCCCTTCCCAATAAATAAACAAAAAAAAAAACACAAAAAGCAAATCGCGGCCAAATTTGCGGGAAAAAAACACAATAAAAACGGGGTAAAAAAACAGGAAAAAAAGCATAATGCGCAGCCACATAGGTGTGAACCTAGACTAATACAAAGTCATTATGGCAGTGCAATACCTTTTGTTACGAATTGAAATTTGGATTTAATTTTCGTTATTCGGAGATTCGGATGTATACGAATTTCCAAATCACAACAGTATCGAGTTTCAATAAATCCAAAATAAATGATGACGAAACAAATTATCTGAATACAAATTAAAAAATGAATTCAAATTTGAAAATGAATATGAAAATTAATTCAACATTGAAATAGAATAATAATATACAGTATTATATATATATATATATATATATATATATATATATATATATATATATATATATATAGATGTCCACAGTGCTCCAGTCGTCCCACCGACCATACATAGAAGAATTCCAAAGACGAGATTGTTGCACTTGAAGATATTTATTTTCAGAAGTCCTCAATAGGACTATCAAAAAACATAACAAGATATACTTGCATGCCAAATCACATTTAAAATGTGTGTGTCATTTCAGATAGCGAGCTTTCGGGCTAAAGCCCCGTACACACGGTTCGACGATCGCATGCAACAGGTCATACTCACGACCGTTGTATGCAAAATCGATCGTTCGTATGCGCGATTTGAACAGTCGAACATACGACGGTCGTATAAGGGAGTTGTATGAGCAGACTAGAAAACTTGGTCGTACCAACAAGCTCTCATACGACCGTTGTATCGTGTGTACAGAGCAGTTGGTACAACAAAGTTGTATTGTGCAAATCACGCATGCCCAAAGTCAGGAATGGCTGGATGCTAATTACAATCACCTGAACGTTCTTTCCCCGGCCGTACGATCATGTAGTGCAGTCAGTATGCTGCATACAACAGCCAACATATGATTCGACACGGTCGTACGTGCGATCGTCGTCCCGAGTGTACGAGGCTTTAGTATTAAACGCCCTTCCTCAGGCTAAGCTTCTTCTGAATGACACACCACAGACACAAGATATATACATGTGTATTGCATCAAGATAACTATCAGTCAATCTAATTACAAACAATTGAGAACCGCTGTTACTTCATTTGCTACATTCCATTTTAACATGTTCTCTTTTAGATCATTATACTGAAGCAAAGGAAGGAAAGCATACTGGGTGTGTACATTTCTCTATTTTGGGGAGTACTTCAAACTTCATCTCAGAGTCAAACTGTAAATAAATAAAAATTGAAAAAATAAAAATATAAAAAATAAAAATAAAAAAAGACATGAATGAAAACAAAAAAATAAATAAAAATAAATAATAATCAAAATATTCTTATCAAAATAAAATAAATCCATGAATAAATGCTATTTCATATCAAATTCATACAGCCAAATGTTCCAATGTTTATAAAAATAAATGTAAATCAAAGTCAGAATTTAATCCACCAGGTGCAATAACCCCTAAACCAGTGGTTCTCAACTCCGGTCCTCGGGACCCCCCAACAGGCCTGGTTTGCAGGATAACTGAAATACATCACAGGTGATATAATTTGCTGCTCAGTGATTGCAGTATTCTAGTCTGCATCTCCCCAAGGTAATACTTAAGATCTGGCCTGTTGGTGGGTTCCGAGGACCGATGTTGAGAACCACTGCCCTAAACGGTCTATCCACTGAAGGGTTGTGAAGGGTTTCCCCAGGGGTCGGGATATTTTAGGTTCCTGGACATGGGGTTATGTCTTTGAGTTCATGACCGAGGGGAGATAACCACTTTGAGGAATAGGCTTATATGTCTATTATGTTTTTGAAAAGATTGGATCTATGTTTTTTTTCTTTCTCTGGATATGTATATATTGTCCAGTTGTTTGGGTATCAGTACCTTGGTTATGTATGTTTTCATGTAAGGTGTCTTCCTTTTTTTCTTCCAAAATAAAATGCTAAATTAAAATATATATGTATCTTCTGGAGGTGAAATGGTTAACAACTTCCTTACCGCCGAGCATCATATGACGTCCTTGAGTTTGAGTGGAGATATCTGAATGGTGCCAGCAGCTACAGGCACCATTCAGATACCGTTTTTTTAAATAAATCTTGATGATCTTAGCGGAAAATTCGCTGCAAGATCACTTTTATCGGTGGTGGGAGAGGTGCCTCCCCCCCGCCACTTTCCAGTCATCTCCACCACTTACCGGACCATCGGCAGCGGCGGAGATGATCGGGTCCGTTCCCCCCCCCTGCACAGGAAGCCAAGTGAGCGGAAGATGCCGCACACACAGCTCCAGAACATTGCAGGGCAGAAGCAACGTCACACGTCACTTCTGCCCAATGGTCTTAAAGGGCCATTTTTTTAGCATTTAAGTGTAAATATGAGATCTGAGGTCTTTTTGACCCCAGATCTCATATTTAGGAGGTCCTGGCATGCTTTTTTCTATTACAAGGAATGTTTACGAATACACGTGATCACATTTTTTTTTAAAAGAAAAGTGTAAAATTAAAAGATAAAATAAATAAGAAAAAAAAAATTTAAAGTGCCCCATCCTTGCGAGCTCGCGCGCAGAAGCGAACGCATATGTAAGTCACACCCACATATGAAAACGGTGTTCAAACCACACATCTGAGGTATCACCACGATCATTAGAGCGAGAGCAATAATTCTAGCACAAGAGCTCCTCTGTCACTCAAAACTGGTAACCTGTAGAAATTTTTAAACATCGCCAATGGAGATTTTTAGGTTGCAAAATTTGTTGCCATTCTGCGAGCGAGCGCAAGTATGACATGTTGGGTATCAATTTACTCGGCATAACATTATCTTTCACAATATGGAAAAAAATTGGGCTAACTTTACAGTTGTCTTATTTTTTTCACTCAAAAAAGTGTTTTTTTTTTTTTTTTAAATCACGCTTGTAAGACTGCAGCGCAAATACGGTGCAACATAAAGTTTGGCAATGACCGCCATTTTATTCTCTAGGGTGTTAGAAAAAAATATATAATGTTTGGGGGGTTTAAGTAATGTTATAGAAAAGAAAATGGTTTTAACTTGTAAACACCAAGTCCACAAAATAGGCCTGGTGTTGAAGTGGTTAAGATACAGATAAAGGTTAGTGGAGTTTAAATTAATGCTGCAAAATGAGACAAAGTATTTATATCCATAAAAACCTTATTCTTTTTTTTGTGGAAGCCAAAATTAAAACTGATAGAGAGATGACAGAAGTCCTCAAGAACTTGATTCTGCCATTGTCAGAGCCACAATAGGCCAAATACAATGGGAAAAAAGCTAAAATTATGACAGTTAATGGAGGCTCTGACCATACAAGTCCTCATTACAACAATTGCAGAAAAATTGATGAAACATTTAGAACTGATACCATTTGCCAGGAACACGCTGAAACTTTAAGAAAAAAATAAAAAAATAAGGGTGGAAATCAGCAGCAATGCGATACGTCTCTGCTATTAACGCCCAGCAAGAGCCACCCGCGTTAAATATCATTGCAGGTAAAGACTGTGCATGGCGTGTCAATTTTTGAAAGATAAATTACTGTTATCATATTCTAAAAATTGTTACAGCCAAATGCATCATAGATTTCTTTTGCACCAGAGTTCAGATACACCATGAGTGGTGAAGAGGATAATGCACTCGGCGGGCTGTAATTTTCTGTCATTTTACAGCTTCTGTCAGACATTTACCACTTGGCTGCCGCCACAATTTTCCTTTTTTTTTTTTAAAGCATGTTACACAGAATACACAAACCAAGAGCATTGTATTTGGCCCTTGGTCTTGATACCAGGGATCATATAGATCAATAATATGATGCCAATGAAGTGAAAGAAATAGGGTGACTGCTACTGGTGACCTTCCGAAAAATGCCACTTTCATTGCTTTGGTATTATCTAAATGAATGACCTTGAATAAGCCTGCTGTAAGTCAGTGGTTCTCAACCTCAGTCCTCAAGTACCCCCATGTTTTCAAGTTTTCCTTTACTTTGCACAGCAGCTTTAAATCAATGTCAATAACATGGCATTGATAAGAGCTATTTTATCTAAGGGAAGTTCCCAAAACATGGCCCATCGGGGGTACTTAAAAAGTTAGGTTGAGAACCGCTGCTGAAAGTGAAGTCAAAATAAGGCCAGAACATGATTGGTACAGCTGTTTTAGGTCCACGTCTCTGAAGGCATTAGGGCTCTTTCACACCAGCGGATCAATCAGGTCCGCCTGTCAGTTTTTCAGGCGGACCCGAATGGGCGCTCCATTGTCCTCTATGGAGCGACGGATGTCAGCGGTGACATGTCCGCTGACATCCAATCTTCTCCGATCCACCAAAAACAGACGGATGGAAACCCTATTTTCCATCCGCCTGGAGGATCGGATCGGATGAGCACGGACAGACGGTCCGTGTTCATCCGATCCTCCATAGAGGAGAATGGAGCTGTGACAGGGCAGTCTCTGCACTAAGTGCAGAGACTGTCCTGTCATCTGCCAGCTCAGCGTGGATCAACGGATGGATCCCCACTGAGCAGCGGAGCCCGTCAAAATGGGTTCCGCTCGTGTGAAAGGGGCCTTAGAGCTAGAAGATGAAACCTCACAACAAAGACAGAAGAAGAGGTCAGCCCAGGATCTGATATAGTCCTCTAAGTATAGGTTTACCTTAACCACTTGCCGACCAGCCGCCGCAGTTTTACTGCAGCAGCTTGGCACGGCTGCGCGAATCGCTGCCATTGTACGTCGGATGTGTACACGGCGATTTGTGGGTGCGCGCGCCCACTTGCAAGCGGGGGAGCCAACCAGATGGTCCAGCAGACTCGATGTCTGCCTGCCACCAGCAATTGCTCCAGAGACAGGCAGAATGAGGATCTGCCAGTGTAAACAAAGCAGATCCCCATTCTGTCAGGGGAATAGAGAGAGATCGTCTGTTCCCAGTGATCGGGAAAAGCGATCTCTTTCCTCCTCCAGTCAGACCAGCCCCCATACAGTTAGAAACACCTCCCAGGGAATACATTTAACCCTTTGATCTCCCCCCTTCCCTGCCAGTGACATTTAAACAGTAATCAGTGCATTGTCACTGGTACAAGCAAAGTGTCAAAAGTGTCCGATCTGTCTGCCGCAATGCTGCAGTCCCACTAAAAATTGCAGATCACCGCCATTACTAGTAAAAAAGAAAAAAATAATAATAATAATGCCATAAATCTATCCCCTATTTTGTAGACATGATAATTTGTGCGCAAACCAATCAATATACGCTTATTGAGATTATGAAGAAGAATATATAATCGGCCTAAACTGAGGAAGAAATTTGTTTTTTTATATTTTTGTTTGGATATTTATTATAGCAAAAAGTAAAAATTTTTTTTTTTTAGAAAATTGTTGCTCTTTTTTTGTTTATAGCGCAAAAAATAAAAACCACAGAGGTGATCAAATGCCACCAAAAGAAAGCTTTATTTGTGGGAAAAAAAGGACATCAATTTTGTTTGGGTACAACATCGCATGACTGCGCAATTGTCAGTCAAAGTGATGCCTTGCCGTATCGCAAAAAATGGCCTGGTCAGGAAGTGAGTAAATCCTTCCAGTCCTTAAGTGGATAAACTGGTTCAGAGTCTAGAGTCAGAAGGTTTTTTTATCTCAAAGCATTCCATGCATTAAGATAAAATAAACTTTTGTGTGCAGCAGCCTCCCTAATACTTACCTGAGCCACATCTCGATCCAGCATGTTGCACTAGACACTGTCCAGGACTCCCTCCTGGATTAGACACACAGCGGACACCATTGGCTCCTGCTGCTATCAACCAAGGTCAGTGAGCCAATAAGGAGATAGAGGGGTGGGGCTGAACCACGCCACGCTCTGCCTCTGTGTCTGAATGGACACGCAGAGCAGCGGTGGGGCTCGGGTGCCCCCATAGCAAGCTGGGGGGGGGGCGGCCAGGAGCACTGGTTAAGGACCCGAGGAGAGAAGGATCGGGGCTGCTCTGTGCAAAACCACTGCACAGAGAAAGTAAATATAACATGTTTGTTATCTTTAAACCAGAAAAAAAAACAAGATTTTATTATCACTTTAAAGTGGTTGTAAACCGCACCTCCTCACCTGTGATTGACAGAATACTGAGCAGTCTCCTGCACAAGCAGTGGGCGTGTGTCCTGCAGCCATGCACACAAGCTGTGCACATCACATCCACCTAGATTACTCCCCCTACCTCCTCTGGCTCCCCTATGATTGGATGGTCCACACTGGAGCATAATTGATCAACATGAAGTCAGGTGTCCCCCTCCTGGATATGCTATTGGTCGGTAGCCGGGAGTGACGCATGTGATTCGTGAGACGTGCACGCTGCTAGGCCGCGCTACTGTGCTTGTGATTGTGGGGAGTGTCCAGGTGGGAGGGGAGTCAGTGATGCCACAGCTCCACCTCCTGAGCTCTGGCCCATGGACATGCCCACAGCCTGATGACATTCATAGAGCTGTGACAGATGCAGAGATAACAGCAAAAAGGTACAGATGATGTGATTTTTAGTAGACAAAGCATAACAAGGTGCATGTCTTTTAACATACAAATTGGAAAAGTGTCAACTAGAACTTGTGCTTTAAGTGCTCTGCAAGTGTACAACTTGCCAGTGAAAATGTGCAGCAAATTAACAAACTTACCATTCAACACTGCCACAAATGTGTGGCAAGTTACCCTTGTTATCTGGGATGGGGTTTACAACTACTTTAAAGTGCAAATCTTTTTTTTTTTTTTTTAATAACAAACATGTCATACTTACCTGCTCTGTGTAATGGTTTTGCACAGAGCCGCCCCGATCCTCTTCTTTTTGGATGCCCCACTGGCGCTCCAGGCTCCTCCCCCCTACCTTGCATAAACTATAGTCAATAATAAAGTGCAGTGCTAAATGAATAATATATACAGAAGTGAACCATATATATATAAAAAACCAGAAGTGAAGGTGAAAGGTAGACTTGGTTTCAGCCTTGTCTACCCAATGTAGTGAACACACCTAATACACGTAATAATGTGTCCATTAGTGTAAACATAAATATTGAGTCCATATCAAAAAATACATATAAAAAATGATGATGAGAGTTGATGTAATGTCCTTCACCATATGCAACACCCAATAAAGTGACTTGTGCTTCCACTAGGTCAGCATATAATACCTGATCACCAATAATGATGGGTACTCTTACCAGATGTAAGAAGTATGTACGCATAGGGAGTAAATATCCAAGGCAGTCGAGTGGACGTCCATGTCAGCACCTCAACCGTCCCGTCCTAGTGTCCGGCCACACTTCAAGGCTATGTACTTCACAGATAGGTCTCACAATGTGGGTGAAGGCATCAACCAAACTCACAGAGTATCTCAATGGGAATATGTAAAGACGCTCCACATAGCGTAATACTGTTGACCAGTAGGGGTTTATTAAAAAGAAATGCACTTACATGATAAAATCCATAAATGAGCAGATTGGAATTCCAATAAAATACAGGAAGAGCGTAGTGTTTGGATAAGCAGGTCAGCCTCCACTGACGCGTTTCGTCCGCCAGGACTTCAACAGGGGTATGGGCAACCTGCTCTCACCACGCTCTATTTATAAATGAGAACTCTTCCAAAACTTGGGGAACCACCCCCAGACCTCCCCCCTACCTACTGTCCCCAATAGGCTCGCTCCCATGCTGCGCTCCTGTGAATGGACATTATCCATTGACACACATAGCTTAGCTCGGTCCAGCCCCCCGCTCTTTCCTTATTGGCTCACTGCTGTGTGAGCCAATAAGGAGAGAGAGACTTAAGAGAACCACTACTCTCATGCACATCGAGAGGGGGTCAGCTAAGTATAAGGCGGGGCTGGGGGGGGCTGCACCCAGGAGGTTTTTACCTTAATGAATCAAAGCATTAAGGTAAACAACCTTCTGCATTTAAAACTTTTTTAACCAGTTCCACACTGCCTACCGCATATTTACGGTGGCAGTGTGGACGCTGGCCGCGAATTGGCGTAAAAAGGCGGCGATTTGCTAATGGCCACTAGGGGGTGCGCGCACGCCTGCCGCACTCCTGAGGAGTGTACCCGCGGCTCGGGGGGACCCGATGTCCGCCGGCGAGCCACGATGAGCGGCCACAGGCAAAGAACGGGGAACCGCCGATGTAAACACGGCGGTTTCCCATTCTGACAGTGCGGGCATGGGAGATCTACTGATCCCTGTCACTGGGATCAGTTAGATCTCTCATGCCCATGGTAGCCCAACCCCCCCACAGTAAGAACAGACCCAGGGAACACAGTTAACCCCTAGATCTCCTCCTGCCAGTTAACCCCTTCACTGCCAATGACATTTATACAGTAATCAATGAATATTTAAATTTCTGATCGCTGAATAGATGTCATTGGTCCCAAAAAAGTGTCAAAAATGTCCGACATGTCCTGCAGAGAGAGGTGGGAGACAGACATAGGACACATAGATGGTGACAGATGGAACCAATTTTGGCTGCAGGGCCATTGGTCTTTGTGTCGGCTGCTCAAAAATTGACACATATATTCATACTCCATCGCGCATATAGAACTCCAGTACAGCTACATAAATGGGGAAAATTCCAAGCACACCAAGGAACATTAATACATATGCTGTGGAGATGCCCCAAACTGGCAGAGATATGAGATGAGACTGAGATATTGGCGGGAAGTGCTAAGCACCATCAGTCAGGTATTTTGTATGCAACTTCAACTCGACCCGGTTCTTTGCCTGTTAGGAGGGCTAGAAGAGGACAGACTTATATTGAGTTCATTTATTACACATATTGTATGCTTATATATTCCTACACAAATGATAGTATGGAGGGGAGGTTGGGAGGTATCAAATGGCTATTATTTAAAACCTTATGTCTGTAATTTGTGTATTATTTGTAATAATAGGATTATGCAATGTGCGTTGTGTAGGTATTCGACCAGTGGCATCGGGAGGGGGGGGGCTGAGGGGGGCTACTGCCCTGATTGGGCCGCCGAAAAGCACTGGATCTTGGGGCAGTCAAACTCTATTATTTGCCCCGGGCCTGGAGCGAGTGGCCGCTAATGAAGCAGACTGGTGCGGCAGCGGCACCTATGATGGACGTCACATCACACTGGTCCAATCCCACTACCGCGGAACGTGTGACATCCATTTAGGCGCAACACCGCATTCAGAAGGCGGGGAGAGTGACACTGCACCTGAGCGGCGGGTGCGTGGGAGATCCGGACCGCGCTTGGCACCCCGCTCACGTCACATCTGGGCTCAGGCTGGCTGTGTTTTTACAGTTTACATCTGATAGGAAGGTAGGTCTGTGTATTCTTTTAAATAGTGATGACCCTGCAGTGAGAGGGGCAGACAGGTCCTACAGGTCCATGCTGTGTCAGTGTCACCCTGCAGTGTATGTCAGGTAGGTAGGTCAGTGTATGTGTCGGGTAGATGGGCCAGTGTATGAGGTAGGTAGGTCAGTGGATGTGTCAGATAGGTGGGTCAGTGTAGGGGTCAGGTGGGTCAGTGTATTGGTTAGTGTAGGGGTCTGGGGGGTTAGTGTAGGGGTCTGGTAAGGGTCAGTGTAGGAATCAGGAAGGTCAGTGTAGTGGTCAGCATTAATGGGCACCCCCAACCCCTGCCACCTCCATGCCCCCCTCCCCCCAACCAGTGCCACCGATCCCGCCAACTAACTACACCCCGGGCCGAAGCCCCAGGTATTTTTTCCACCTAGCAATGCCCCTGTATTTGACTATGAGAACACTTTCCGTGGAATTAATTCATATGGTTTGTTGAGCCTTAGTGCAGGGAGGGGCTGGTAGAGTCCAAACCGGTTCTTTTAATAAGTGGTTTTCATGTTAGTTGTTATACTGGTGACTCTACCCCTCCGGTGTAGGACAACACTTTGCAAACTAGTAACCTTGAGAACGTATTTATTTGTGCAATTTGAAGACTTTTTTAAATTGATTTTAACAACGTGGATATCAAATTAAAATTATGTTTTATTAAATACAGTTGTGTTGTGGTACCATGAATGTTCGTAATATAATTTTGCAAAATATCTTTCTAGAGTCAAGCTCTAAATAAAACAATCCAAACCAACGTACTGTAGAACAGGTATTTTTTGATTTAGCAAAATTTACCAATGTTCTCATCCTGCTATGTAATCCCAGTTTAGCCTGGAAACTTTTGCAGTTGGAGTTATCCTTTAAGCACACAGAATTCAGATGGCTCTGTGCCATGTGAAAAAACACCAGTGACTGCTCAATTTTTCTTTTCTCTTTTTTTTTTTTTTCATGATCTGGCCGATGCTTGTTCATCCAGTTATAACACAAGTCTGCATTCAGCCAGACCAGCTGGTGTTGTCTTATTGAGGTGATGCATGTAAAAGGGAAACTGATGTATTGTTACAAACACGCCGAAAATAAACACCGCCAGGCGACAAAAAAAAAAAACTTGCTTCCGTCAAAATGACATTCACTCGATTCCTGAATGCCGAAAATATCCAGGGCTTCTTCCTGCACAGTCTGACCTTCTTTTGTGTTCCATCCAAGCATGTTATCAAAATATTGTGTATTAAATCCCTTGACGTTTGTTCAATTACTGTACGATCTTCAATTTGCGACCACAGGCAACCATCTTTAACCGGTACAAATTGAGGCTGGCTGAGATGGAAGTCACTTTTTATTATAAGCTATGCACTCCGGGAGGAAGGGGTGACACAGACCATTATAATGAAAATACAAGTCTAGTTACTGTGATTATAATCACAGATGCCAAAGAAGGTAGCCGAGAGCCGGTGATAAATGAGCCTCCTCTAAAGATTGTTTTCTGTTTTCTACAGCTTTGCCTTTTTCTGTACGACACTCATTTTAAGTATTTTGGTGTGCAGGTGTAACCTTCCTGAACCGAGGAAGGCCTAACTCAACCATCAATGTGCAAAAAGTGGACCTGTCATGGCACCTAAATGTATAAACCATCCTAAGGACTTTTGTAAATGTACAAACCATCCAAAAGTAGGGATGAACAAAATTAAAAGTTTCAATGAAAATTGGGAGATTACAACAACATTTTGTGATTTTGAAGAAATGCAATAGAGAGAAATAAATTATTTTTCTTTGGGTGCAATAGACTTTAAATTGAACTTGATGGACTAATAGAGTTTGGCGAACAGTTGGAGCCGAGCAAAAGTTTGGCCCGAACATCGCCTGTTCATCGAACACCCGAATTTGCGCACTGGTTGTTAAGGAGTGGGCTGCAAAACCAGTCGCTGAGTCCATGACAACAGATGAGTCATCAGCTGTCAACAGGCTTCTCCGCTGATAGCTGAATTAAAAATAAGAACATTGCAGGCAATAAAAAAAAGTGAAAAAATATGGCATGGGAGCCCCCCCAATCCATACCAGGCCCTTCGGGTATTGGGCCTGGTATGGTTCAGGAGGGGGGGCTTGCCCCCCCTCCTTTCCTGACCTGGGGGGCTAAATGCTTGGATAAGGGTCTGGTATGGATTGTCAGTTAAAGTGATGCAGTGCCGAATCGCAAAAAGTGCTCTGGTCAGAAAAGGGGTAAATCCTTCCGGGGCTGAAGTGGTTAAAGGGTAACTCCACTTACGTGGGGAAAAAATACCAAATAAAGAAAAAATAATATAGCGCATATAATTGAGTCATTAATCATATTGTGATTAAATGCTATGAAAAATTACCTTTCTTTTCAATCTGCAGATGCTGTAATGTTCTAAAAAACCAGTGAAATATGGCTAACTGGAGTTGTTCTGTACAAAGAGTGTATACTGACCACTCCCCAGAAACATCATTTCCTGCTTGTGTGATTGGCTCATCAATTTTCCCTGCCTAAGATACAAGTCAGATTTCAGCCATCCCCTGGAACAAAAATGTAATTTTTGGAGAGATACTTTCAATAGGAACACGTCTAAAGGGATGCAGGCCCAGCAGTTTTCCTCATTAGTGCCCAGCAGCTGCACACCTGATAGATAATTATGAAACCACTCCCATTAGACCCACTCAGTAGAGAAGCACAGACAAACACAGAGGGATTTCTTCAGAATAACAAAAGGTAGGAATCTGCAACAAAGGTTGTTATGATCCTTGCAATGTACATAGATCATCCAGAGGGGAATGTTTTTTCTTTCAACAAAAGTAGAGTTACGATTTAAGAATGATATAGCAGCATGTTCCAGTTGCTGAAGTATGGAGTATACACTCCGTGTGATAAAATAGCAGAGATTATAAAATATATGCAATGATGATTATATAAAACATGGTTGCATCCTGTCAATGCTCAACGTGTTTCGTGTTAATCAAATCACTTCATCAGGTGCAGATGCATCCACTAGTCTGCAAAAGATATATAAACCCCAATAAACTCTATCTGGGACTCCAACATTAAAAGAAGGAGAAAAGAAGATGTTTTGACCCGATTACTAACATGGAACTGGGAAACAGGAGTATGTGATACTGCAATTGGAAGGAGCCACTGGGGTGGATCGTCTGTCCCAGGACCTGAGGAAGCTACCCTTTGCATAGGGTGAACGCCCAAACAAAATATCCCCAGAAAATTGGATTATCCATATGGTGTAAAATGGTAACATAGGGTGAGGCTCTGGAGGAGTCTGTAACAAAAATGTTTTTTTATGCTATGAAGAGCTCTCATGTAATAGAGCAGTGCTAATGTGAACCAGGTGAAGACTAATGTCCAATGGGGGTGAGAGGAGTGGGAAAAGATAAACAAAGAAAAAATATAACAAAAAAAAGGAAAAAAAGACAGTTTCAGGCTGCTGCATCTTCATAAAAAAATGTGTCATGAACTATCCCTTTATTTGAACAAATAATAAAATCAATAATAAAAACACCTATGTGACTTTACCAATACTGAGTTGATAAACTAACCCAGGTAATGATCAACAAGTATAATACAGATCTGTTTTTATTTGCATTTTCCTCATTGTAAGGGAATATGTTACAGTCGGTGATATGACATTCATCTGTCCACATTCATAGTAGTCTTCCACCATTTAGGATAAACAGATGACCCGATGGAATATAAATATCTATATAATCTTTTATCCCTACATTTCTCACAGATGTCATAAAGCTCAGGTTCCCCAGATGGAGAGCATGCAGTTTACAGGGAGTGCAGAATTATTAGGCAAGTTGTATTTTTGAGGAATAATTTTATTATTGAACAACAACCATGTTCTCAATGATTCCAAAAACTCATTAATATCAAAGGTAGACACTCTTTACATCCCTATTTTCTAATATATCTATAAATATAAGGTAGCCCAGTAGACAAATAGGATTTACCACCTTCTGATGATACTTACACCTGTCTACTTACAGTATAGTGGCTGACATTGTATAAGGGAATGTTACTCCTTTTACGTTTATTTTTGTCTAGACATAATATGAACAACTAGTAATGGACCCAATCAAATAGTTGAGTCATAACCATTTCAGTGTATCCACAAAAATAATAACTAAAATAATAAACAAGTTTATTTCCCTATCAAGTACTGTGTAAAAAAATACTTCTACGTCGTCGGACTTTGACAG
>BLSH010145781.1:343281-388097 GCA_018402905.1 Glandirana rugosa
GGTGGCAAGTGGCATCTTGGCAGCTGTACGCTTGACTTTTCTCAGTTCACGGGCAGTTATTTTGCGCCTTGGTTTTTCCACACGCTTCTTGCGACCCTGTTGGCTATTTTGAATGAAACGCTTGATTGTTCGATGATCACGCTTCAGAAGCTTGGCAATTTTAAGAGTGCTGCATCCCTCTGCAAGATATCTCACTATTTTTGACTTTTCGGAGCCTGTCAAGTCCTTCTTTTGACCCATTTTGCCAAAGGAAAGGAAGTTGCCTAATAATTATGCACACCTGATATAGGGTGTTGATGTCATTAAACCACACCCCTTCTCATTACTGAGATGCACATCACCTAATATGCTTAATTGGTAGTAGGCTTTCGAGCCTATACAGCTTGGAGTAAGACAACATGCATAAAGAGGATGATGTGGTCAAAATACTCATTTGCCTAATAATTCTGCACACAGTGTATAATGCTTACATCAAAAATGAATGTTTGGTTAGATAGTGCTTGTTGGGTAATGTCATGTATAATAAAATATACATAATAATGGTTTTCCTATGTATAAATCAATATAGCCCTATTGATCAGCAAAATTCCAGGGAGGAAATATACCCAGAATCCACAAAGTACAATGTGCAGGGAAAGGTGTCGGTAAACAACTGGGCTCAGCTGCTATAGAAAGTTATTCCCATTTATTTCATACAGATTGGGGAACAATGGAGAAATGACGAGTGTAATTAAATCATTCAGAAGCCTATTCAGAAAACTTAAACCTGTCAATCAGCCAGCCTTTGTAAGAAAGTGAAGCCGCTGAATTTATTCTGATTAACACTTGCTCTGAGACTCTATGCTTGACTAGGCATCAGGCAAATACATTAACCACCACTTCAGGTAGGAAGAGTACAATGGAAGAACTCCGGCTAAACAAAAACTTTTCTATCGCTATCGTCGAAAAAAACTTGTGTTAAAATTGACTTAACTTAAATTAAACGTTTCTGCAGTTTCCAGTGTTGACAAGGCTGCTTCTTACAAATAAACTGTTTTTTTCAGATTGGAAAATGGAGAAGGAAACATGGTGGAGGCCATTGCTCTTTAACCATTTAAAGTGGAGTTCCATGCAGGTAAAAGTCAGCTACAAAAAGTGTAGCTGCTGACATTTATCAATCGGACACTCACCTGTCCCAGGCTCCAGCAATGCAGTCGCCCGAGGGCTCGCTCTTCTCCCCCCCCTCCCCTCGGTGGCGCCGGCATCACAAGTGTGCACCTTGTGAATGGCCGGAGTATCTTCTGGGACCTGTGGCATGAGGGGAGGGGGGAATGTGAACTTCCTTCCGGGGGAATGTGAACTTCCCTGCCCCCCCCCAAAAAAAATGACATGCCAAATGTGGCATGTCGGGGGGTCACCTTCCCTTAAAGCGGAAGTTCCACTTTTGGGTGCAACTCCGCTTTAAGGAACAAGCCTATTTCTGACATTTATTATTATACAGGATTTATACAGTGCCAACAGTTTGCGCAGCACTTTACAATGTAAAGGGAGACAATACACCAACAGTACAATTCAAAACAAGAGGGTTAGAGGAGCCCTGCTCCTGCGAGTTTACAATCTGAGAGGGAGGGGATGGTGAAACGAAAGGTGGGGACTGTGAGGTATGAATTGATTAGGGGAGTACAAGATTTGGTTGTTAGCTGGAGGCAGGATAGGCCTCCCTGAAGAGATGAGTTTTCAGGGATCGCCTAAAAGTGGACAGGGTAGGAGATAACCAAACAGGTTGGGGTAGTGAGTTCCAGAGGATGGGAGAGTCTCTGGAGAAGTCCTGAAGACCAGCGTGGGAGGAGGAGACAAGGGATCTGGAAAGCAGAAGGTCTCGGGAGGAGCGGAGAGGACAGTTTGGGTGATATTTGGAGACAAGATTGGTGATGTAGCTTGGGGCAGAATTGTGAATGGCTTCGTAGGTCATTGTTAGCATTTTGAATTGTATTCATTGGGCAATGGGAAGCCAGTGGGGGGATTGGCAGAGAGGAGTAGCGGACACTGAACGGTTGGTAAGATGGGTGAGTCTGGCAGCAGCATTCATGATAGACTAAAGATGGGATAGCTTGCGGAGAGGTAGGCCAATTAGGAGGAAGTTACAATAGTCGAGGCAAGAGATAACAAGGGAGTGATTAAGTTGCTTAGTGTTGTCAATGGTTAGAAAGGGGCGTATTTTGGAGATGTTTCGGAGGTAAAAGTCTGCATGATTTGGATAGTGATTGGATTTGGGGCTGAAAGGACAGGTTAGAGTCTAGGATTACGGCAAGTACCTTGGCATGAGGGGATGTTAAAATCAGTATTTTTTGCTAGAAAATTGCTTAGTACCCCCAAACATTATTTATATATATATATTTAGACAAGACCCTAGAGAATAAAATGGAGATTGTTGCAATACATTATGTCACACCGTATTTGTGCAGCGGTCTTACAAGCACAATTTTTTGTGAAAAAATACACTTTTTTAAATTAAAAAATAAGAAAACGATAAAGTTAGTCTAGTTTTTTTTGTATAATATCAAAGATGATGTCACACAGAGTAAATTGATACCTAACATGTCATGCTTTAACCACTTCGGCCCCAGCCGCCATCATTATACTGAGGCAATGTGGCTGCTTTCGGCGAATCGCCATAGCTGTACGGCGGCAATGGAACCCACTTGTGAGCCAGTCAGCGGGTGGGGTAGACTCGATGTCCATCGGCCACCTGCGATCGTTCCCCGCAATGACAGAACGGGGATCTGCCTGTGTTTAAGGCAGATCCCTGTTCTGACAGGGGAGATCACACAGATCCTGTCTTTCTGCTATGCTATAAATCTATCCCCTATTTTGTAGACACAATAACTTTTGGGCAAAACAATCAATATACGCTTATTGCGTTTTTTTTTACCAAAAATATGTAACAGAATATAGTCAATAAAGTAATGCCTTACTACAAATCAACATATATAGCCAGAGGATCTGGGAAAAATTTTGACAAGGTGTGGAGAGCCTGGTATGACTCGCCCCTGTCAGCTGTGTGAGGGCTGAAGCCCTGATTGTTCCATCACAGCAGAGACTAGTGACAAAATGGAAGAAAAGAATTGGGAGGACAATACAGATATGGGTAGACCCCAGGGTGTAGAGGTGTGGAATGGCTCCTCAAGACACTCTGTATGCAGTATAAATGAAATATTGATTTGGTTGAATAATGTTTAAGATATCCGAAGGTTAGGGGTGCTGGTGTGCCGACTGGGCAAGGGTGGGGGGGGGGGGGAATAACTCGGGTGGGAGGGGTGGGGTTCTACTTTTTCTTAGATAGTAAATCTGTGTCTAGTTAGAAAGGGGGTCCTACGGATCCCAGAGGAAGTCAGGCTTGGCCCCTCAATGTTTGTATTACCTGTACTCTGATATAAAATCAATAAAAATAATTTAAAAAATAAATAAATAATGCAGTGCGGTATCGCAAAAAATGGCCTGGTCATTAAGGAGGAAATCCTTCCGGTCCTTAACCACTTCAGCCCCGGAAGGATTTCCCACTTTAGGACCAGAGCACGATTCGGCACTGCGTCGTTTTAACTGTCAATTGCGTGGTCGTGCGACGCTGTACCCAAACAAAATTTGCGTCCTTTTTTCCCCACAAATAGAGCTTTCTTTTGGTGTTATTTGATCACCTCGTCATTTCTGATCACTGCTATAAACAAAAAAGACAATTTTGAAAAAAAAAATATATTTCTTACTTTTTGCTAAAATACATATCCAAAAAAAAAATGTAAACAAATGTATTCATCAGTTTTGGCCGAAATGTATTCTTCTACATATTTTTGGTAAAAAAAATGCAGTATATTGATTGGTTTGCACAAAAGTTGCCACGTTTACAACTGATGAGAATTAATTTATGGTGTTTTTATGTATTTTTTATTTTTTACTAGCAATGGCGGTGATCTGCAATTTTATAACGGGCCTGTGATATTGCGGCGGTCAATGCTGACACTTTTGACACTTTTTTGGGACAATTGGCAGTTATACAGCGATCAGTGCTATGAAAATGCACTGACTACTGTATACATTTCACTGGCAGAGAAAGGGTTAACACTAGGGGGCGATCAAAAGGTTAACCGTGTTCCCTGGGAGGTGTTTCTAACTGTGTGGGAGCTGGGCTGACTGGGGGGGGGGGGGTGGAGAGATCGCTGCTCCCATATACGGGGAACAGAAGATCACTCTCCTCTCCCCTGCCAGAATGGAGATCCATGTGTTTACATACAGTACATGGACCCCCGTTCTGTCACTGCGGGAGCGCAATCGCGGGTGGCCGGCAAACATCGAGTCTGCCCCCACCACTGATTGGCTCCCCCGCTACACTGTGAGTGCCCACAACACTCATTCCCGCGCCCACCATCAGGTGACGCCGATTCGCGATATTGAGCCACTTTGTCGTCGTCATTTGACGGCAGGAGGACGGGAAGTGGTTAAGTGGTTAAAATTGCGCACACTCGTGGAATGGTGGCAAACTACGGTACTTAAAAATCTCCATAGGCGACACTTAGATTTTTTTATACAGGTTACCAGTTTAGAGTTACAGAGGAGATCTAGTTCTAGAGTTATTATGGCGACACCTCACATGTGTGGTTTGAACACCATTTACATATGTGGGCGCGACTTGCATATGCGTTCGCTTCTGTGCACAACCTTGGAGGGATGGAGCTCTTTAATTTATTTTTTTTTACTTTTTATTTTTTATTTTTACACTGTCTCTTTTAAAAAAAAAATTTTTGATCATTTTTATTTCTATTACAGGGAATGTAAACATCCCTTGTAATAGAAATAAGCGGGACAGGGCGTCTTTAATGTGAGATCTGGGGTTAGGAAGACACACTTAAAAGCAATAACATAAAAAAAAATAATTTTTTTTCTACGTGGCCCTAAATGAGCCCTTTAAGGCTGGAAGTGATGTTTGACATTGCTCCGGTCCTCCAAGGGCATAGAGTCTAGTGGGGGCCATCTTACCCTCACTTGACTTCCTGCCCATCAGTACATCGAATCGTTTGCACCACTGCTGATCGACTGGGAAGTGGTGGGGGGCATCTCTCCCGCTGCCCATAAAAGTGACCACGTGGCGAATTCGCCACTGAGACCACTTTTATGTTAAAGAGAATCGCCCACTATGTAAAAAAATATTGGGGTATTAAACATCAAAGTAGTGACGTATATACACGGCAGACGGTTCTCTACTGAGGCAATTTTTTTTGTTTTTTGCATATTTTCTGAAAGCAGAGGATCTGTAGAATAAAATGGTGGCAGTTGCAATTTTTTTTTATGCTGCACAATATTTGCACAACTGTTTATAAAATGCTTATTTTTAAGGAAAAAAAATACTCCAAAATAAAATTTAGTGCAAGCCAACACAACATGATACCCAACTTTTTGGTAAAAATATAAAAGATTGGGTTGCATCGACTAAATAGAGGCCAAACATGTTAAATCTTAAAATTGCATGCGCTTGTGAAATTGAAAAAAATGCCATGGTAGCCAAAACACTCATTAGGGAACATAAAAGCCTTTACAGGTCATCATTTCAGAGTTAACTGTTAATTATGGCTCTAAAAGTATTGTTCTCTGACTCTGATAGTTGCAAGGATAACTCACATGTGTGGTGCAAAAGTGTATACGGGGGGGCTAGGGGTGTGTTTATTTTTATTTTTTTATTACAATTTATTATTTATTTATTTTTTTTATTTTTGAATTTTCATTGACAGAGGTGTACATAATACAGATTAAAGACAGTACAGCGGCTTGATAAAACCACTGTGGTATTGTAATTTTTCTATATAATAAATGACAATAGAAAGATAATAATAATAAGACATAACTTTTGTAGTCATACATCAGAAATCTTAGTCAATTTATTATTTTTACATTTTTTTTTTCATTTAACTTAAAGTGGTACTAAACCCAGGACCCTGCATTCACTATCTGGTCTCCCACAGTGCACAGAACATGGCAATGTAATTATTTTAGTTAATATAAACTGCTAAATACCTTTTCTCCTCAGCAGTATATAGCAGTCTTGTGACTTCTATCAGCATCTGGTTAACCACTTCACCCCCTGAAGGATTTACCCCCTTAATGACCAGCCCATTATTTGTGATTCGGCACTGAGTCGCTTTAACTGACAATGACGCGGTCGTGCGGCGTTGTACCCAAACAAAATAGAGCTTTTTTGGTGGTATTTGATCACCTCTGTGTTTTTTTATTTTTTGGGCTATAAACAAAGAAAGAGTGATAATTAAAAATAAATAAATACATTTTTTACTTTCTGCTATAATGCATTTTCTCAATTTTTTTAGCCTATAAGGAGCATTCCTGACACCACGTCAGACTGTGTCCTATACGCTTTTGCACCTCATTATAAGATATTCAGTATCATGTTTATAATTGGTGCATACACACTGTTCAGTCACTTTGCATTCAAAATTTCTTAATTTTTACCCAGTTATTGCAGGAAGTCATTCACATTGAGATATGTTAAAAAAACGAATTTATTCATCAGTTTAAGCCAATATGTATTCTTCTACATATTTTTGGTAAAAAAAAAATACCAATAAGCATATATTGATTGGTTTGCGCAAAAGTTATCATATCTACAAACTATGGGATAGATTTAGGGAGTTTTATTGTTTTTACTGGTAATGGCAGCAATCGGCGATTTTTAGCAGGACTGCGACATTGCGGCAGACAAATCTGACCCCAAATTACACTTTTTGGGCACCAGTAACATTATTAAATTGATCAGTGCTATAAAAATGCACTGGTCAATGTAAAAATGACACTGGCAGGGAAGGGGTTAAAGCTAGGGGGCGATCAAGGGGTTAACTGTGTTCCCTGAGTGTGTTCTAACTGTAGGGTGGACGGGCTGCCTGGGACATGACAGAGATTGCTGTTCCCGATTTCTGGGAACAGCAGACCTGAGATGTCCCCTTTAAGAATGGGAATTCACCTTGTTTACATTGGCAGATCCCTGTTCTGCCTCTGTATACCGCGATCGCGGGTCACCGGCGAGCATCAAGTCCTTCGGACCCACAGGCACGCTCCTGCTATTTCACATGCACGAACCGACGTACATCTACAGCCGAGCCACCTTGCCGCAACATAACTTCAGCAGGTGGTCGGCAAGTGGTTGAAGCTTGTGGGAGGAGTTTTCCTTCTGCTCTGAGTGTCCTATGAGGCTGCAGGACCCCTGACCCTCTCTCTGGACAGTGCTGATTGGCCCTGTGCTGATCACATGCACTCTCTCAAGGAAAAAAATCTCTAGCAATATACACCAAACTGAGCATGTGCACAGTGACTCCTAATGCTCTGTTCTATCAGCAGATGGATTGGCGACTGTGGAAGAAGGGGAGGATCAAAGAAGACATGATAAACAGCCTTTTTATGGAATGCAGAGGATTAACCCCTTAGGTTCCACAGTGAGTATAACAAGCATGCTTTACTGCATATACAGACTGATTTTACTGTTGTGGGTTTAGTAACACTTTAATTGATATCACAGGAAGGCTAACAAGCCCCCTATGTAATAACCTGAGCAGATGACAGGTACTCTATATGGAGACACTGGAGGTCTTTTAGCTCCCCAATATATCCTCCCCTGGCCTATAATACAGTTGATCAAGCATCATCCTTGTCTACATTGGTCAAGAAATGACAACTGTGAACCAAAAAGTAACGCAATACAACGCCACTTCCGGGGCTTATTACTTTCAGAACGGATCAGGGACGTTGTGTGATCGATCCCCTAAAGCCTCAAAAAAAAAATGCCCAGAGATGGTTCACATTAAATGCGAGCCCGTTGTAGTTAATCGTGGGATGTGCATTGGGGTGACATTCAAAATAATGGCACCACAACACAATGGAAAGCAGTTTGTATGTTACAAAGCTCATTGCCTTAAAGTAGTATTAAACCCTAAGGGGTTTTTTTGGCTTCAGTAGAAAAAAACTTAAAAAAAACGTCCCCCAGTAAACTATTTATGTAATTCTGCTGGCTCCTGCTCTCTCAGTGTTGCTTCCCTGAAATTCCAGTCTTCCAAGGAAAGAGTTAACAGTGGATATTGCAATCTCCAGTCAGTCTGTTAGCTTGGAGAATGGAGGATGGAGGAACAGGGGAGTGCCTTGTCATCCTAGGCTATGGGGCTGTGTGTTTCATTTGATGCACACAGTGTAGGGAGGCACAAGTCTAGTCCCTGCATACAAGGATGGCTCCATAGGATGCTACAAGAGAAAGGGGCCACCCTGAAACAGGAAACTTGGGGCAGCGGCCATGGCACCAACCTAAACAGGAACATAGACAAGGATTGAAAGATACAAAGTTCCATACTCAGTAACTGACAGGGGTGGACTGACCATAAGGGCACTCGGGCACTGCCCGAGGGCCCTTGGCCAGTAGGGGGCTCCATGAGAGGCTCCTGGTACTTCAGTCACAAGGAATCTGTGCTGATCCTGGAGCCCAGTGCCGGACCAAGTTCCAGTACTGAGATCCGGTACCTGGCCTGACAGGTGCACGCTAGCATTGGCACTCAGGACACCTTTCCCACATCTGTAGGGGCGAACGTATGTAATGTGGGCACAGTGCAATAAGTAGGTGGTGTTTTGTTTGGCTTGAGTGTGGACAGGGACACAGGGGGGCCCCATGATCTTCTATTGCCAGGGGGCCCCATGGGTTGTCAGTCCGCCCCTGGTAAGTGATTAAATAAGCAATTGCAAGTGCTTGAAAAAGAAGGACTTAATATTATTTTAAGCTTTGGCTGCTTGTTGCAAGGCACTGAATAAGTTAAAAAAACTGCCACCTCTTTGTTTTATCAGCACCCACTCGCTATCACTCCATCAAGGATATTATATTGTCTCTGGAGAATGCAGTTTCATCGTGTACATGTATCGCCTTCACAAATCCTTCATAACTGAGAGATAAAAATACTCATGCATACATGTCTTCCTCTAATAAATTATACCATGCTAAAATAAGAGCCACCACTTTAAATCCTTGGTTAGCAGCACCTGGTTCAGTCATAACCTAGCAGGTGTCAACATAAAATATATAAGTCGGAGTCATCTGTTCTTGTGACCATATTATTTATTATACCAAAAAATAAATAAATGTAAAAATCACAATTTTTTTGCTAGAAAATTACTCAGAACCCCCAAATGTTTTTTTTTTTTTTTAAGCAGAGACCCTAGGAAATAAATTGGCGGTCGTTGCAACTTTTTATGTCACACGGTATTTGCATAGAAATTTTTCAAACATGTTTTTTTTTTTTTTTAAAGAAGACTGTTTCATGAATTAAAAAAAAGACAAAAACACTAAAGTTAGCCCGATTTTTAACTACTTAAGGACTGGAAGGATTTACCCACTTCCTGACCAGGCCATTTTTTTTTCGATACGGCACTGCGTCGCTTTAACTGACAATTGAGCGATCATGCGACGTTGTACCCAAACAAAATTGATGTCCTTTTTTCCCCACAAATAGAGCTTTCTTTTTTGGTGGTATTTGATCATCTCTGCGGTTTTTATTTTTTGGGCTATAAACAAAAAAAAGAGCAACAATTTTGAACAAAAAAACAATATTTTTGACTTTTTGCTGTATTAAATTAAAAAAAAAAAGTGGAAAAACGAATTTCTTCATCAGTTTAGGCTGATGTGTATTCTACTACACATTTTTGGTAAAAAAAAAGTCCCAATAAATGTATATATTGATTGGTTTGCACAGAAGTTATCACATCTACAAAATAGGGAATAGATTTATGGCATTTTTATTTATTTATTTTTTTACTAGTAATGGCGGCGATCTGCGATTTTTAGCGGGACTGCAACATTGCGGCAGACAGATCGGACACTTTTGACACTTTTTTGGGACCACTGACATTTATACAGCAAGCAGTGCTATAAAAATGCACTGATTACTGTATAAATGTCACTGGCAGGAAAGGGGTTAACACTAGGGGGCGATCAAGGGGTTAACTGTGTTCCCTGGGAGGTGATTCTAACTTATGGGAAGAGGACTGATTGGAGGAGAAGAAAGATAGCTGTTCCTAATCACTAGCAACAGACAATCTCTCTCTACTTCCCTGACAAACGGGGATCTGCTTTGTTTACACTGGCAGATGCCCATTCTCCCTGTCTTTGGAGCGATTGCGGGTGGTCGGCGGACATCGAGTCCCCCGAACCCGCTGATTGGCACCCCCGCTAGATCAATTTGCATAGCCGTACCAACCTGCCGCAGTATAATAAAGGAGGCTGGTCAGCAAGCAGATAGTGTGAAAGATGATGTTACACCGAGTAAATAGATACCTAACATGTAACACTTTATTTTTATTTTATTTTTATATTTTTATTTTTACACTTTCCCTTTTAATTTTTTTTTTATCACTTTTATTCCTATTACATACATCCCTTGTAATAGGTATAGGGCACGACAGGTCCTCTTTGCAGAGAGATGTGGTGTCTATAAGTCCCCACATCTCTCCCCTAGCATGGAAAGACTGAGATTGAAAAAAACAAAAACAATCTCAGCCTTTCCAGCCGAATGCACGGCAGTGTTTACAACTGCCGGAGCCGGACGTGATGTCATAATGTCGTGCCTGACCTCCGAAGGTCTTAGGGACTGCCGGGGACCATCTGGTCTGCAGTATTCCCTATAGTGAACTGCCACCTCCAGCAGATTCCTTCTCCGGCTCGCCGATCACACAGGCGAGCCGATAGAAGCACCGGAGGGCGGCAGGAGGGGCGTCCCTTCCCGCCTCCTGTAAAAACAATCAGTAGTAGGCATCATTCAGATATCCCTACTCAAAGCCCAGGATGTCACATGATGTACTGCGAAGTGTTTAAAGCGGTATTAAACCCAAAACCAATGTATTGTATTGCAGCTTACCAATCATTAGATATGGTGACTGCATTGTTTTCTTTTCTTTGTTTTTTTTTCTGTTTTCACCTGGTGATCTGGCCGGTAACACACCTTCTGTATTTGTGAGACACAACTCTGGAGGAATGATCACAGGAGGGAAAGCAGACACTTGGTAGACACTGGAGAGATAGAGCACCTTTTCCAGTCTCTCAGGGACTCTATTGGAGAGATCTTTATGCTGAGTGTAGCTGGCTGTGTGTATTAAGAGGAGTTCCCACTGTAATAAAGGTTTATGCATGTGCACCCTAACTGCATATTACTATTGTTATTATTATTTTATTATATTGTATCATATTTATGCAGCATCCTAGTATTAAAAAGGGCTACCAGTAAATTTAGCTTTAATGGGTTGTAGTTAACCCAGGTGATCTGTAGTCTTTATGATCATTTGGGTTTTCTCCTAAGCATGGTGTAGCCATGGTTCCTCCCTTTTGTCAGTAGGTGGAAGTGTTACCTTTGCCATTAGTATGATGAGCTACAATGAAGCTAGGTTATGAATATGCATACTCTTCTCAGCCAATCAGTAGGAGTTTCTTTGGCCGCTGAGCATGCTGGGAAATAGTATAAATATTTGGGGAGGTCAAGTGATCAGGGTCCTCCCACCCATGATTCGGTCTGGAGTGGATGTGTGAGGAACAACTGCTGTACCAGAAGTTACTCTGCCATGGAAAAGCATCAGGATGGAATCATCCAGGGAGTTCCTGCCCACCTTTTAAGAGTTCTTTTTCAGTTGCTATAGGAGACAGCTGTTGCCAGAAAAGTACAGATTGCTCTTTTTTCTGTTCTGCTGTCTACCTTTTTATTTTTTGTCTGAGAATTCTGCCGGTCTGCTAGTCTGCTGTTTTATTTGGCTAAGTGTGCCCTGTACCCTACCCTTCTCTCCCTGAATTGTTTGTTATTGTGAGCATCTGAAGACTTGTTGCTGCCCTTTATTCAAAAATCATAAAATATCTGACAGTCAAGTTGGTCCTCCATCATGTAGCAAGAGCCAATCTCAGTCTATAGGTTCTGCAAAAGTGCTGACCTCTGGGGGTCTCCAGATATAATCAATGTAATAGGTTGCTCTTTTAAGCCATACGTTGTGTCCACTGCTGTTATGGCAGCAGGTATTCGCCTTCTGCAAGGGCTAATTTCCTTACTAATGTTTCCTGGGAAAGAATATATCACTCGTTGACATTTACAATGGCATTTTGTTTCTCATCTTCTGTTATCTCTATTACTTGCAAAATGCATTTTCCAGAAAATAATACGTTGCCGCAGTCCCCGAGTAAATGAATCGTCCATCAGAGATGCAAAGGTGAGAAGAAACATCTCTATCCCCAATCTAATCTGCCTCACATTTGTGATGGGATAAACAATTGCTCATAAAACAGAAGACTGTTTGCGAAACTGAGACGCTTTGCCTTCAACCCCTCAACTGAATGTTAAGTCCGTTTATGTTTCTGTTTTTCTTTCCTTCGATCTGGGCTGTTGGGTTAGATTTATACAGTAAATCTGAACATGCATGAAGTGTAATGGTGGTTTAAAAAAAGATGCCCTAGCAAAACCCCCATCGCTCCCTTGGCATAGATAGGTGCCAGACCTCACGTGAATGCTCTCATGGACTTGACAAATATGGCTTCCTGGAAGCCAAGACTTGGTGGACATCATGTGCTCTTGCTCTTTGCTAGTCACGTGCCCTGTTGACTCCTTCACAAACTAATTGGGCATCTTCAGGTAATCGTGCTGGTTGCATGATTTACAGTAAATCTTATTGGGGCATATTCATGTTTATCGTGTATATAAAGAAGCTGCTTTGCCTTCAACCTCCACCCCACAACTGAATATGAAGCCAGCTGATATTTCTGTTTTTATACCCTGTATGAGACTGGCCAGCTGCACGGATTGGAGTCAAACTCATCTGCCTTTATGTGTTGAGGATACACCAATAGCATGTTTGCCTGAGCATGAGAATGCCTGGCATTGATCTCTGGTAAGAGCATACCCATTGGGGAAGGTGTTCACACTTATCCTGTGCACGCGGTGTGGTGTAGAAGGTTCCTGAAATTTAGGCTAACCTGATTAACATCTGAATATACAGATTTTGACCACTCTATGAACTATGGACTGTGGTTTTCCTTTTTTCTTTTCTTCATTTATTTTGCAAGACTGTTAGGTCTATCACTGGGTGCTGATTTGATGTTTATATTGACACATTGAATGTCTTTTTCTGGAAATATATAGAAATATATTCTTGTTTACTTCAAAAATGTACTTACAGTTCCACTTTAAAATTCAGGTATTTACTGTATATGAGTTGTATGTAAAAACATATCTAATTTTTTTATATGACTGGATTAGGATGGGGTGGGGGGAGTAATTTCAGCTTTAAAAAAGGGTTAGTTAATAAGCAGTCCCGTGCTTGGTCTTTGCAACCTGTACGCTGCTAATCATCGCTTTGTTGTGGTTCCCCAGGACTCAGAATAATCTCGTGTGTCCACCAAGTTAAATTTGAATTACACGAGACTGCACGCGGTGGTAATCACACGCCGAATTTGCTACATTGGAATTGCAAGCCCTATCTTTATGTTTGAAAACCACTCTGGCCCTCCACATGATCTCCTTCACTGGCGAGGACGCAATGTGCTGACTCTTTGGAGTGCTTGGAATGCTGCTGCCTATTTAAATAAATACAGCTGAACAAAACCGAGGCTTTGCATTGTGCTGTGTGAAGGCCAGCAAAGCTTCTTGACCCTTGCATGAAAAAAAAAAAGGCAGCGTGAAAAAAAAACTGCCCTTTATCTCCTGCAAAACAGGAAGAGCCGTGGATGGAAAGAAAGTGAATATTTGATTCTACAGTGTCCATTAATCATAGAGCACAACTTTTATTGTATCATGACAAAAGTTTCTTCCAGAAGTACAGAGCTATACAAGAACCTTCTATCTGGCACATGGAATGTTAGAGAACCGGGACAATGAAGCTTTATTTGTCACAAAGTAACAATTACATATACAGTATTTTGACTCATGCTAGATACTAAAGCTTAGTTAAAGTGGCTGTAAAGGCTGAAGGCTTTTTACCTTAATGCATCCTCTGCATTATAGTAAAATAAAACTATTGTCAGCTCCCCACCTTAAAAGAGAAGTTCGGGAATACAAAAAAATAAAGCCATATTCACTTAGATGGCTGCAGCACCAATCCCAGCTGTATCTGCCCCCTGCCGGTTCTGCACTGAGAACTGAGTGGTCAGTTGTTGGTCTTCAATGAGCAGAGAGCTGTTGACTGTTAGTTACTGGCTCTCTGTTCTGCCCTTCCACTGCTCACTGGAGCACCAGGCTGTGGAGGGGGCAGGAGCAGTTGGCTCAGTCTCCCAGCGGCTCACTGAGAGGCTGAGCCAGCTGCTGGTCCAGGCACCTGGGAGGATCCTGAGTGTAAAGTCGGGATTTATTCAGAGCCTGGACTGAATGACGTCAGCCAATAGTGGGCTTTAGCCCACTGTCAGCTAAAAGCAGGTCACAGGAGGGCAGAATGAAGTGCACTCCTGTGACCCATAGGAGAAGTAGAGCAAAAATAGCTTTGGCCATACTTCTCCTTTAAATACTTACCTAAGCCCAATCTAGATCTGGCGCCCGCTGTCAGCTGAAAACAGGTCACAGGAGGGAAGAACGAGGTGCACTTCTGTTATCCATAGAAGTAGGGTACAAATAGCTTTGCTCATACTTCTCCTCTCTCCCGTCCCAATGGACTTAATGAGAGGAGGGGGAGCCATTGTCTCCTGCTGCTGTCAATCAAATCCAAAGACGAGGGAACCTGTGGCAGGGCCGAACCATACTGTGTGTGTCTCTAGACATACACAACCAAGCCCGGGATCGAGCCCGGACGTGTGCCACCATAAAAAGCGGCTTGCTATGGTAGCACACAGAGTAGAGGAGGAGCCCAAAGTGCCGGCAGTGGACCCCAGAAGAGAAGAATCTGGACTGCTCCATGCAAAATCACGGAGCAGGTAAAAATGACATTAAAGAAATTAAAGAAAAAAAAAGAAAAACCTTAAAATCAGTTTAAAGCTGGACTCTGAGATAAGCAAATCATGTCTAATTATAAGAGGTGTGTGCATTTTTACTTAAATCTTGGAAATGTATATATAAAAAATTAGCAGAGCTATTTGTCCTGTGAAACTGCATGTACATTTATTCTATGCAAATGGGGCAAAAACTAATGTTATTAGGCTATTTTCTCTCCAGGTTAAATATTATTAATTTATACAGAATAGAGTAAATTAGGAAAATACCAAATTATGGCCAGTAGGTGGAACTGAGGATTTTATAGAAATAAAATCTTATTTACTATGACCGCCAGCTCCATCCAGTGACTATGATGTAGTATTTTTCTGATTCTTTCTATAATGTAGGAATGAATATTATTCAACCTGGAGAGAAAATCGCCTAATAACATTTGTTTTTGTCCCTCCTTCACAAACAATTAATGTACATGCAGTTTCACAGAAAGAAAAGCCCTATAAATGTTTTATAAATACAACCCTTGATGTGCTTTTGTATTTCTTCCAGGTCTGGGCAGCGATCTTCCGTGAACCTCTGTGCAGGAGCAAGTAATCATCTGGGAAGTACATGCTGATAATTTATATGATTACTTTTGCCAAGTGTTAACATGGTGGTACTGCTTTCTTGTGTGAGTTGGCAACCTTCATGGCTGGAGGCTAAATAACTTCACTGAGCCCCACACCAGAAAAATAATATATTCCCAGTGACACCTGTCTTAGTGCTGACTACAGAGACATTTCAAAAGATACCCCATTGGATGTGAAGTCTCTCCACCAGCAATTGTATAAATGTTTCACCATACACTCAGTCTGAGGGCATGCTGCTGTATACATCTCGAGGACTTGAACACCATGGTCCAAGCCTAGGTCCCTAAGAGGGTTCAGTTACACACTGGGCCCTAATATGGGGACTCTGCTGCATAGAGGGACAAACCGTACAGCCGCCAATTCACCTCTTCAACAGAACCTCTGTCACCGGGCACCACCGCCGCTTCTCCCAAGCTGACTTCACCTCCTTATCTTCTTAACTTCTCAGTCTCCATTACCCAGGGTATCGGCATTAAGGGTTACACTTCATTCCCCATTCACTTTAGCAGCATACTCTAATTTTCTATTCCTAAAGTGATCCAGACCAGATGATCCATTTAACGACTAACTACTTTTATTGTTGGAATGGATGGTCATACAATGTTAATGTTTCCGTACAATTCACAGGATTATACAGCCCTGTCCTCAAGTATTCCCAACAGGCCATGTTTGCAGGTTTTTCTGGTATCTTACACAAGTGCTTTAAATCAAAGCCAATGGCTTGGCAATTTGGACAGCAATTTTATCAAAGAGAAATTCCGAAAACATGGCCTGTTGGGGGTATTTGAGGACAGGGCTGAGAACCACTGGTTTAGACAACTGTGCCTTTTCCACCTTTTTTTCCCTTATGTGCTGTGCTAGTGTGTTGCTGTGATGCTCCATACCTTTAGAATGACTCCATTAGTGTCCTCACGAGGTGGTTAAGTTAGTCCATAGTCCTGTGCTAGGGTCCTGCAGTGGGGTACACAATTACATATCACATGTATGGTCCTACATCAGTTCCCTCTGCTCAAAAAGAACACAAGGTATGACTTCCCCCCACATATATCACCTTCACCCAGGGGAAGTTACCCCACAGCACAGGTTAACTCCTAAACAACCACTCTTTAACTCTCCAATGTAGAATTCAGCAGTAACAGTAAGGCATCTGCCCACAAGTGTCCTGTAATAAAGACCGGCGTCTGCTGCTCTCTGGGCTTGTGCAGGGTGACTGGTCTTGTCTCCACCCTTCTTGTATTTTTCTGCAGGTAGGCCATGAAGGTCCAATACTTTACAAAAATATTGAAGCAAAATTCGATGCAAGTGAACCCCTGTGTGTCAACGTGTTTCGCTGGTCTGCCTCTTCAGGACACACAGTAATAAATCAGCAATGGATCAGTTTCACTTGCCTGAATTGCGAATATGCATACATAGCAGTCTCCCCGGATAAACATCAGGACCTATATAAGACAAGCGAGCCAGATAAGACCCACGAATGAGAGATTAGACCATTGATATTAGAAACAAAGAGGACAACCAGTAAGCAATTCACATCCAGCAGGAGATATCCATAAGTTCTTCAGTGGAGTATATAGAATAGTATAGGGAATCCAACAATCACTGCCCAGCGCTCCAGTGAGCTGTGAGAATCGAGTAATCTGCAGTCTTTGATCGCTTTTCAGTGTTAGAGCCGGCGGGGGACAGATGCTGCATCCACATAGGTATGTATAATTCTTAAAAAAACTAAACTCCCATACTTCTCTATTAAATTAGAACTAAAGACAACACATTTTATTTTCATTTTGGATAGGGTACAGGAGGGTTAAGATCCCTGTCATTTTTTTTAGCCATCTGTGCCCCATTGGAGAGATGTTCCTTCACTTTGTGTCACAGAGCCAAAACAGGAAGTGAGAGGAAATCCCCCCAAAGTGAATGAATCCATGATTGTCACCTGAACTAGTGTCCCCTCTATTACTGTTCTGGTGACCACCAAAAATTTGGGACATACTTTAACTGTAATAAATACATTATATGTATAGTGATAATGGTAAACAGGACAAATAGAGAGTGTGAATCCCCCTAATGGGAACACAAACCGTAATAAAAACCCTACAGGTGTTCTAATCCCTCTCCACTCTATCCAAAACTAAAAAAAAAAAAAGGTTTGCCATTAATTACACTTTAATAAAAAATAAGGAAAATAAAAGAAACAATTAAAACTAATGTGTACAAAATAAACTGGAGAAATTCTAATGCCAATATGATTTTTGTTTCCTTGTTTTAGAGACTAAAAAATAATCCTTTCCCAGTTCCTTTGGGCAACAGCTCTCCTTCAAATGCTATTTCCATACATCAGTGCCAGTCATTGTCACATTATTGTGCCATTTACTTCAGGAGTTCATAAAACTTCTTTTAAACTTTACTCTGGGAACTCATTATCCTCTTGTTATTTTAATTTGAATTCTTAAATACATTTATATATATTTTCCCCAATTTAGACATATAAAGAGTCATAATGTGCTACTGCCAACCAATTTCCGTTCTCTCCAAAGTCCTGCGGCAGTTGGCGCGCCTTGCCAGCTTTCGCATATGCCAGATAAACGATTCATAAGCCAGCTACTGTTACAGAATGGCTGAGTCCTATAGGACGTGTAAATGTATTGTGCACTATTGTCCATTTTCTGGCATGTTCCACGAGCCTTTGTCTTTCGGCGCTGGATTGCTCTAAATGGAAAGCTCATAAAATTTAGGAATGCTTCTTGTTTTAGTTGGTTTAAAACTGAACTCCAGACTAAAAGCTAAATACAAACCTAGAATGTGTATAGATAAATCGTACTACCAGCAAAAGGAACGTTTCCTCAAATGTGGGGTTTACATAACCCTTTGTTCGATTGGCGATCTGTCTTCTCTCTGCTGATATTATGCATTATAGCATGGTCACCTACCTTTAGCCTGTGATTAAACAGTGAGAGAGCAGCAAGACACAGATGAGGTAACCTCCCTCCTCCTGTCAGCATTTTCCTTTCCAGCACATGTGCATTCAGCACACTTGATTAGGACTTCTATTCCCAGTCTTAGTTCTACTGCACAGGGATTGGCAGAAGCTGCTATTTAGGCAGATTTGGGTTAACACATTAACTCCTTAAGGCTACTTTCACACTGAGCGGCAGCCGCGGTCACGGTAAAACCCCGCTAGTTTTTGCAGAGATTTACCAGCGATAGGGCTCCGCTATGCGGGCGGGAGCGCCGCGCTTTTAACCCCCCACAAGGGGTTAAAAAGGGGTTAAAAGTGCCGGCGCTCAGCGCTACCGAGGCGGTGTGCTTGCCAAGCATTTCAATGGCAGGGGCGGTAGAGGAGCGTTATATTACCGCTCCCCTCACCACCCCAAAGATGTTGCTTGCAGGACTTTTTGTAACATCCTGCTAGCGCACCGCCCAGTGTGAAAGCACTCAGGGCTTTCATATTGGGGTGGATTGGGGGGGACGTTTGAGGCGCTTTACAGACGCTATTTTTAGCTAAATAGCATCTGTAAAACACCTCAGTGTGAAAGCAGCCTTAAATAAATAAATGTAATATTTTTTCAATGAATACATACACGTTATTATAAAAAGTATTGGGACACCTGCCTTTACACACACATGAACTTTAATGACATCCCAGTCTTAGTCCGTAGGGTTCAATATTGAGTTGGCCCACCATTTGCAGCTATAACAGCTTCAACTCTTCTGGGAAAGCTGTACACATGATTTAGGAGTGTGCCTATGGCAATGTTTGACCATTCTTCTAGAAGCACATTTGTGAGGTCAGGCACTGATGTTGGACGAGAAGGCCTGGCTCGCAGTCTCCGCTCTAATTCATCCCAAAGGTGTTCTATTGGGTTGAGGTCAGGACTCTATGCAGGCCAGTCAAGTTCCTCCACCCCAAACTCGCTCATCCATGTCTTTATGGGCCTTGCTTTGTGCACTGGTGTGCAGTCATGTTGGAAAAGGAAGGGACCATCCCCAAACTGTTCCCTCAAGTTGGAAGCATGAAATTGTCCAAAATATCTTGGTATGTTGATGGCTTAAGAGTTCCCTTCACTGAAACTAAGGTGTCAAGCCCAACCCCTGAAAAACAACCCCACACCATAATCTCCCCTCCACCAAATGAGTTGGATCAGTGCACAAAGCAAGGTCCATAAAGACATGGGTGAGCAAGTTTGGGGTGGAGGAACTTGACTGGTCTGCCCAGAGTCCTGACCTCATCCCAATAGAACACCTTTGGGATAATTTAGAGTTTAGACTGCGAGCCAGGCCTTCTCGTCCAACATCAGTTCCTGACCTCATAAATGCGCTTCTGTAAGAATGGATACACATTCCCATAGACACACTCCTAAACCTTGTGGATAGCCTTCCTAGAAGAGTTGAATCTGTTATAGCTGCAAAGGGTGAGCCAACTCTATATTGAACCCCAAGGACTAAGACTGGGATGCCATTAAAGTTCATGTGCGTGTAAAGGTAGGCATGCCCAATACTTTTGGTAATATAGTGTACATGCATTGGTTGTTTCTTCATATCTGCCTGAGGTTCAGATTTTAGTATTTTGTATAGGTGCCTTTACTGCCTTGAGAATCTCTTCTTGAAGTCCTCAAGAAATTCAGTTCCAAGTTGCAGATAACAACTACCAACACAAGAGGGATCTATTTTAGATGTGCCCCACCCCTTTACTAAAATCAACAGTTTGTTTAAGCCAAATTACCCCGCCTCCACCTGCTTAGCTGGTATGGCAAATATTTGTATAAAATCTACTAAATAACAAAAAAGGGATGGGCAAGAGGTGTGGCTCCAATCTAGATGTTGCACTAAAAAATGTAAGGTTTACCTATTTACCAAGGGCCCCTTCACCTAGACTACATTTGGATGAATATAAGGGAAATGGTAATTGAAAGTCTATAATATGGCCACTCAAAAGGGCACCTTGCCTGTGCAAGTTCCTGAGTCAACGTAGTAAACAAAGACAGAAAAGAGCAGAGAGAGCCTCCATTTGATCGAGGTACCCTCTGCTCTTTTCTGCCCCTTCACCTAGACCAATTAGCTTTATTAGAATTTAAAAAAAAATGGGTAAACAAGGTTAGTTAATTTGATCACCATACCCCCAACATCCATCTGTGGCACTAAAGGTTGATATCATCATCATCCCTACAGAGAAATAATGGGAAATATAGAGTAATCAAAATTTAAGAAGATGATCTATAATGGAGTATCAACATGCAATATTTGGGCTACTCAGCATTCCCCAAGATTCCATCGGAAGGATGGTAATAACTTCACCCCTTGCAGTACGGAGTGAGTATGGAAAGTATATTACCTACACGTTTCTATCCTTAGGTTTTTATTTTTTTAAGTGTAGTGCAGTGTTATGTCATGGGGATGGGGGTCCAAAGTAAATGAGTAGACCTTTCTTGTAATGCAAGGTCCACTTTAAGCTTCACAAGGTTTCCTTGGTTATTAAAGCTATGCAATGGTCCCAAGGTGAAACTCTTGAACGCTACCCTTCAATTTCCTCCTCACTTCTCTGCCTGCCTACTTTCCTTAAAGATAAGCATAGCCACCCGTGCATTTACACCACACATTTTAACTCTTTAAAAGCCATTCCACCAAGCCGTTTCTTTCTACGGTACTCGCTTTAAAGTATTCTATTTGAGTACAGGTTTTTTAATATGCACCTATTTGTATTACAGGTTGCCTATCATTGTAAGCAGTCCAAAAATAATAACGTTAATAGTAATATTCATTTTACTATAATTATCATTTTTTTTATTTTACTAAAGCTCAACCCAATCTTAATGAACCAATTTCTCTTGCCTCGGTGACAATAACTAATGTGTTTCATGGTGGGGTAGTTTGAAGTATGTTATCTTTAATTTAACATAACATCCTGGTAATTATATGTATGGTAATTCCACTTATGAGTGGCATAGCTGACCCAGAGATTACAGGGAGCAGAGCGCCAAACACAGAGAGCACAACCAATTAGGAGTGCAGTAATGTCAACCCACAAGTTGCAAAGTAAGGATTTTTTTCAGGTATAGAATACACAGAGATGCTGCTGATTTTATTGCATAGAAAGGAACTCCTTTTTATATTGGACTGGTCATCATGTGGTGCAATAAAATTGGCTCTGTAATTGAGCAGAACACATGTTTAAGAAAACTGGTTCCTTGAAATGTGCCTAATGCTGGTTCCAAAAGATGCCTGACCACCTTCTGGCTTCAGGACAGTCTCTGACCTGGAGTTAATACCCAGATCAAGAAAGTCAGAGTAAAGTCAGGAATGCTTATCTTGTCTGAGTTAGAGGCTCAAAGCATTGAAGCCATTTGATCAATAAACCAGTCAGGTAAGTAGTATTTAGAGGATAAAAAGGTCAACAATGGCAGATCCTTTTTTCTTTATGGAAAGGTTTCCATTAATAACCATAGCTGCCAAGTGTCCTGGATCCTACAAGAAAGTCCTGGGATTTTGGACAGTATCCTGCAGGATCCAGGCACTGTGCAGAGTAGTATAGGGGTACACAGTGCTGGGACACTCTCTGCAATTAACCACTTTCTTAATGGGCACTTAAACCCCCCTCCTGCCCGGACCAATTTTCAGTTTTCAGCGCTGTCACTCTTTGAATGATAATTGTGCGCTCGTGCGGCGTTATACCCAAACAAAATTGGCGTCCTTTTTTTCCCACAAATAGAGCTTTCTTTTGGTGGTATTTGATCACCTCTGCGGGTTTTATTTTTTGCGCTATAAACAAACAAAAAGGATGATTTTGAAAAAAGAACAATAATTTTTACTTTTTGCTATAATAAATATCCAAAAATAAAAAAAATTAATTCATTCATCAGCTTAGACCGATATATTTTCTTCTACATATTTTTGGTAAAAAAAATCACAATCAGCGTATATTGATTGGGTTGTTATAGCGCCTACAAACTATGGACATTGGTTTATGGCGTTTTTATCTATTTAATTTTTTTTACTGGTAATGGCAGCGATCTGCAATTTTTATCGGAACTGCGATATTGCAACGGACATGTCGGACGTTTTTGACACTTTTTTGGGACCAATGACATTTATTCTGAGATCGGATGTAAAAATAGACACCGATTACTGTATAAATGTCATTCGCTGGGAAGGGGTTAACACTAAGGGGGCAGTGAAGGGGTTAAAAGTGTTCCCTGTATGAGTTCTAACTGTGGGGGGGGCTGACAGGGGCATTACAGATCTAACTGATCCCAACCATAGGGATCAGTAGATCTGTAATGTCCCCCCCCCACAGAGCGGTGAACTGCCGTGTTTACATCGGCGGTTCCCTGTTCTGGCTCTCTGTGAGCAGATCGCGGGTCTCTGGAGGACATCGTGTCCGCCCGACCCGCGGGCATGCTCACGCGGCATGTGAGATCGCTCCCAGCACGAGCCAAAGGGGAGGACATCCATTGATGGCCTCCCGGCAAATTAGATCCGCGCTGTAGCCATCAATCGGCTCCCAAGCTCGCTCCCAACCTGGTGCCCTGCATGTCCATTCAGCCCTGCCCCCTCTCTCTTCTCATTGCCTCACTGGCTGTGATTGCCAATAGCTGGCAATGGCTCCTGCTGCTGTCTCAACCAAGAAGGATGGGAAGGCTCTGGAGAACCTAGGCTCTTGTGCACATCGCTGGATCGAGATAGGGCTCAGGTAAGGATTGGGGGAAGGGGGGAGCTCAGGGGGCTGCTGCACACAGACTTTTTTACCTTCATGCATAGAATGTAGAAAGGTAAAAAAAAACTTTGAGCCCTTACAACCACTTTAATTAGTGGCAAGCAAAGCAATCTTTTGCTCTATAGTGACAGCATTTCTGGTCTGAGCAAGGAGGGAGTCAGAACGCTGGCACAAGAACATGTGACAAAATATGCGACAACGGAACACCAATACAAATATGGGATTAAGTCTGGATCCCAGAGACACCAATATGGGGTTTGTTTTCCTCCCACTGACATGAAGCATAGGAGGCCAATTGATATCAACGATAGAGATGTTATTTTATCCTATTAACATCAATGATGTGGGTTTTAATTTAACCCAACTGACACCAACAATCCTGGCTTTTTTCCCACTGATGCAAGAATATTGGCCTTAATTTATCTCAGGGTGCTATTTGGAACAAACATCAGCATGTGCTGAAAAGGAGACAGCAGAATAAAAATGAGTTTCCAATACTTTACATGGCCATGCTCGTTTGCACAGAGATGGGCACATGCTCACGATCGTGCACATTAGCATAAATGTTTACACTGCCGCAGGTTCACGCACATCTGCTGACAGAGCTGCCCTATATAACGTCAGTGTCTGCACTTAGACTTTGCTGGATGAACTTCTGCTACCAGTACTCCTTGCTCCTGTGTTTCCTGTATTCTTTGGATTACCTGTTAACGATCATGCTTGCCTCTGGACTTCCCTGCTGCCTGATCCCGGTTTGACCCCAGCTTGCTCTAAGGACTCTGCTTCTGTTGTTCTACCATGCATGACCCTGGCTTGCTCTTGACTTCTCTTCTGCTTGCTCCACTGGATTCCTGCGAATGACCTCGGCTCTGTTCTTGACCACACACTTGACTACTCCCTGGCTTGCCTTCCTGTGTATGACATTGGCTACCATAATGACTACGCTTCTTAAGTCCAGTCCTGCCAGCCTGATCCCGCTTCTTCCTCGGGTGCCACCTTGCCAGTGGTCACTGCCCTGGGTCTGCTACATCTCCAGGGGCAATGGAGGTCCTGCTATCTGTCCTGAAAGACCAGCTGACAGCTCTCCAGTTCTGCTGTGCTGCAAGCAGCTTCCACCAGATCTACCTAAATGGCACCCATGCTTCTTTGAGCTTAGCATTCCCTGTTCTCACCTTCAAGGGTGCTTGGCACTTAGCAAGAAAGGAAGCCCTCTCATAAAATCGGCCTCAGACCAGGTACGTGACAGATACAGTAAAGGCTTTATTTTATCCCACTGACATCAATAATATGGGCCTTAATTTATCAACAGCTGAAGCTGTTAGGTACTGCAGCGTGATGTGATATGACAGTTTCCCACAGGTTTAGGCCGAACTGAGATTGACTTGAGCCTTAGCTCATCCCTAAACTTGTCTACATGGGATTCAGCTATTTTTGTAACAGCAGGAAATGCTATTGGGTTTCACTAGGAGCTTTCTGTCTGCCGTCAATTTATGGTATATGGACTGGTGATAATGTGTGCACTATTTTTAAATTATATCACAGACTTTGTTAAAAATTCTGACCATCTTGAATATTTTTTTTTAGACTTGTAGTACATATAAGAGGACACCGTAGACTTAAAGAAGAGGGATTTTGTGAAATGCAATGTCTCTTATATTTGGAATCACATTATATTGGAATATTAGATCTAAAATAATAGTATGAAACTAATGGTTAAGTTTGTATACTAATTGATAATATGCCAGTGCCCAGTATATAAGCTGGTTATATTCAGATAAAAAAAAATAATATATTGGTGTAATATATATAAAAAAAATAATATATTGGTGTAATATATATATAAAAAAATATATATATTGGTGTAATATATATATATATATATATATATATGTATATACAGTATCTCACAAAAGTGAGTACACCCCTCACATTTTTGTAAATATTTTATTCTATCATTTCATGTGACAACACTGAAGAAATGACACTTTGCTACAATGTAAAGTAGTGAGTGTACAGCTTGTATAACAGTGTAAATTTGCTGTCCCCTCAAAATAACTCAACACACAGCCATTAATGTCTAAACCATTATTAAAAAAACAAAGTCATAGCACCTTAAGACTTCATGAATTTTTTGATTTATAACTAAAAACGTTTAGTCTTCACCTGATTATTTTCTTTCTATTACTTTTTATATATATGTATTCATAAAATATTATTTACACAAATTAGTATGTAGTTTTTTTAATCTCAGAGTCATGGCACTTTAACAATCCTGAGTTGGTTTTCTTTGTTGGATTCAACGCTGTAAAAAGCTTCTGGCCTCTATCCAATTGTTTTCTTTCTTTACTTTTGTATTCATAAAGATTATTTAAAAAGAAAAAAAAAATGTATTGGTGTGTGTAATCTCATGGCACCTTAAAAGTCCCCATTAATAATTTTATAGCTTGGATTCAACACTGTAACTAAAAAGCTTTCAGGATCCACAAAAAATGTTTTTTTTTTGTATTGATAAAATATTATTTAAAAAAATATTTTTGTATTGATAAATTGATATTATTAAAATAAAATTACATACTGGTTTGTGTAATCTCAGAGTCATGAAACCTTAAAATTCCCGCATTAATTTTTTTGTTTGGATTCAGCACTGTAACTAAAAAGCTTTTGGCCTCCATCCGATTGCTTTCTATTACATTTGTATTAAAAAAAAAAAAGATTATTTTTAATTACATATTGGTGTATGCAACCTACAATAATGGACCATATCTCTAAACACCTAAAAATGGGGCAAGCCTGGGTTGATGATAATTACCTCCCTCGAACTTTGACCACTCCTTGCCAGGACCCTGAGTTGGCATGGTTATTCTGAGCCCAGATCTCTTAAGTCTGGCCCCTGCAGATTGGCCTAGAGAGGCAGGACCCCCCCCCCCTTCCCTCCTTTACCCCTATCTTCTTTTTTCTTTATTTTACACTCTATCTACACCGACTTGGAGCATGCATTTCTTCCAGATGGTCTGGGGATAATTTTTCTTCTTGAAGGTACTGTTTATACTCGTTGGTGTGATGTAAATGTATGATGATCATCTACAAACCAGAAAATGTAATGCTCATATTGTGATAAGAGTGTATTTATGTGTTCGTCTTCTGTATGGGTACACTGTATGTGTACTTCTGTATGAGTACACTTCTTACCTATACTAATAAAGATTTGAACAAGAAAAAATAAAACATACTGGCTTGTGTAATCATGACACCTTAAAGTGTCACTAAACCCACATCATAAAAAAAAAACTATCAATAACTGGTGTATTAAATGCTGTTCATACTCACTCAGTCACTATGAGATGCTTTTTCTGTATTCTGAAAAAAACCTGGTTGATCCTGCTGCTCTCTATCTCCACCTTCTGTCTATGTCTCAAGTTCAGCTAGGGATTTTGCAGAGCAGTGTTGGCATCTCTGCACATGCTCAGTTTTCAGCGAGTTTCTATGCTGAGCATTTCCTCCCTTTCACATCTGAGCAGCCTATGTGACTATAGAATCATACATGTGGGTGTATACACAGTGCTAAATGACAGCCCAGTCTCTCCCTCCTCCTCCATATCCACTAACCAGCTAAATACAATTGGAGCGGTATATTACATGTAGATTGATGGAGGTTTCACCTCCCTCTTATTCTAAGATACAGGCTAGAGGGGCGTGACACAGCCTGTGACTGGCAGAAATCCGCCCACACCATGTTATTGCCAAAAACTAATAAATATTTGATTCAAATATACAGTATATCTGTATGACAATTTAAAACAGATTATTTATATTAATTATTTAATTTTACTCTGTATGCCAAAGGCTTTTTTTTAACATGTGACCAGCAGCAGAGCTCTAGAATCTCCTCCTGCTTATGTTTCCCTGCAGACAGGCTGGGAGAGAGCTGGGCCTTGTGACAGCTGTATATCGATTAGGAGAAAGGTGCTTTTTTGGTTTGGATTCAAAATGGTAGCTAAAAAGCTTCTGGCCTCCATCCAATTGTTTTCCTTCTATTACTTTTGTATTATTAAAATATTATTACAAGAAAACAAATGGTGTACCAATGTGTGTAATCTCATGGCACAGTAAGTCCATATGAATTTTTGTAATTTTTTGGCTTTAATATTTAATAAGAACAATTCATGTAGATTGATGGAGGCTTCACCTCCCTGTTATTCTAAGACACTGGCTGGAGGGGTGTGACACAGCCTGTGACTGGCAGAAATCAGCCCACACCATGTTATTGCCAAAAACTAATAAATATTTGATTCAAATATACAGTATATCTGTATGACAATTTAAAACAGTTTATTGATATTAATTAATTATTTTTACTCTGTATGCCAAAGGCTGTTTTTTTAACATGTGACCAACAGCAGAGGACTAGAAGCTCCTCCTGCTTATGTTTCCTTGCAGACATGTTGGGAAAGAGCTGGGTCATGTGACAGCTATATATCGATTAGGAGAAAGGTGCTTAGATTTGTTTTTTTATTACAATAATTACAGTGCCCTCATCCACATACAGAAATAGAAGGGACAATGTAAATTAAACGGTGTGTGTTTAGTATCACTTTAAATGTCCCACATGATTTTTTTGGTTTGGGTTCAACACTGTAACTAAAAAGTTCTGTCCTCCATTGTGCTGATTTGTGTAATCATCCGGAAATGGAAGAAGTTTGGAACCACCAAGACTCTTCTTAAACCAGGCCGCCTGGCCAAACTGAGCAATCGGGGGAGAAGGGCCTTAGTCAGGGAGGTGACCAACAACCCAATCATCACTTTGACAAAGCTCCAAAGCTCCAGCTGCAGAGAAATGAGAACCTTCCAGAAGAACAGCCAACTCTGCAGCACTCCACCAATTTCGGCCTGTAAGGTAGAGTGACCAGATGGAAGCCACTCCACCATAAAAGGCACATGACAGCCCGCCTGGAGTTTGCCAAAAGGCACCTGAAGGACTCTCAGACCATGAGAAACAAAATTCTCTGGTCTGATGAAACAAAGATTGAACTCTTTGACCTGAATGGCAAGCATCATGTCTGGAGGAAACCAGGCACCGCTCACCACCTGGCCAATACCTTCCCTACAGTGAAGCATGGTGGTGGCAGCATCATGCTGTGGGCATGTTTTTCAGCGGCAGGAACTGGGAGATTAGTCAGGATCAAGGGAAAGATGAATGCAGCAATGTACAGAGACATCTTTGATGAAAACCTGCTCTAGAGCGCTTTGGACCCCAGAATGAGGCGAAGGTTCATCTTCCACCAATACAACGAAGCTAACAAAGGAGTCACTATGGGACGACTCTGTGAATGTCCTTCAGTGACCCAGCCAAAGCCCTGATTGAACATCTCTGGAGAGATCTGAAAATGGCTGTGCACTGACGCTCCCCATCCAACCTGATGGAGTTTGAGAGGAATGGAAGAAACTGCCCAAAAATAGGTGTGCCAAGCTTGTAGCATCATACTCAAAAATACTCGAGGCTGTAATTGGTGCCAAAGGTGCTTCAACAAAGTATTGAGCAAAGGCTGTGAATACTTATGTACATGGGAATGTTTTCGTTTTTTATTTTTAATAAATTTGCAAAGATGTCCAACAAACCTCTTTCACGTTGTCATTATGGGGTACTGTTTGTAGAATTTTGAGGACAATAATGAATTTAATCGATTGTCGAATAAGGCTGTAACATAAAAAAAGTGGAAAAAGTAATGCGCTGCGAATACTTTCCCGATGCACTGTAGATGATTATATACAAGAGAAACAATAAGCACCATCTCCTCATCCCGTCCTTTCTCGTTACAGCTTTAGGCACTGCTACAAAGTGACGAGTTCACTTTAAACACTGCCCCCTCGAACGCCAAGATTTCACAGAGCACCGCCAGTGAACTTTGCTGCTTTGATATAAACTGCTTGGCTTTAGTGTTTAATAATACATATGGAAGAACGGTCTCATGCGTCCCCTGTTAGTACGAATGAAAGGAAAACGTGCAGCAAGGATATATCTTCCTGTTCCCAAAAGGATTCCGAGACAGAGCACTTGCTAAATAGTTGTCACAGCGCATTTGTGGCAACATGTTGTGCCAGGTTTTATGTTGGAAATAGGATTTTTTTTTTTTTTGTCATGTTGCCGAACATTAGAAATGTTTTTTCTTTCTTTGTTGTATCTAGATAAAGCCAAAGGAATAAAAGCTGTATCCGCCTCTGCATGCAATGCAATCGCACAACGGCGTGGACCTGACATTTAGAAAAAAAAGATGACAGCTGCGAATCAAAAAATAAAAAAGGATAAAAATATATATAAAAAAAAAAAAAAAACAACTGAGGATATTACCTGGAGTAGAAAAAAAAACAGCAAAAAACCTCACCATTACATGTCGAAATATGAAAGGAATTCAGCTGCTGTTGATGGCGCTCTTCTTTCAACATTGTGAACATTTCATGTGATTTCCCTGTTCTAAGCGCTATTAAGCAGCTGATAATTTCAAGCCTTATGGTGAGCCGCCACGGCACGGCAGACCTCCCGGTACAATCGTACTCATTATCTGTCAACAATATTGTCAGCTTAGCACCATGTAACATCAAGTTCTGAAAGGAGGTTTTATTTTGCTCTATGTTTTCATCATATCGTTTGAAACACTTTCAAAACTCTTATTGCCGCGTATTGTTCTTTTGTAATGGTTTATGTGCTCCTCCTAGGTGGCACCCATATAAATCATTTCACTCGTCGGTGTGCCGAGAGCAAACAAATTTTCTACAAAGGGGCATAATAAGTACGATGCTTTATAATGAGTGTATGAAATGATGGGAGGTAATAGTTAGTAACTGATTATTCCAGGATCCCTGGAATTCATATAATAAACCTGAAAAAGAAGAAGAGTATTTGAAAAGACTCAACAGATTGTTTAGCCTTTATAGTAATCTCAAATTACTACTACAATAGAAGAAGTAAGAGGAAACAAGATATGTAACAACATATTCTATGATACTCGAAAGGAAACATAGAGGGTGAAAACACAATTATCCACTGCAGGTGCAATAATGGTACGCTAGCGCGCATGTGTCGAATCGCACCACAATGCATGGTTATCCGCTACTGTGCATTGTGGTGTGCTTCTTTGTAAAAAATAGTGCATGTCCACTTTCTTTGATCTTTTGGTATGTTGTCAGCAGTGGCGGCTGCTGGTGCTAAATATTTCGGGGGGGGAACTAAAGTCAACCCCCCTGGACGGACGATCACCGCTAACCCCCCCCGCGGGAGATGAACGGCAGATGATCGCCGCAAGCATCGGACTTCCCCCGGGGCATCAGCAGAGACTGACCTTAGGAGGCAGGTGGAATAAAGATCCGGCACAGTCTCCTCTCCGTTCTCCTCTGGGCTGAATAGGAAGTGTCCTGAAACACGATTGGTCAGTGTGTCCTGAGACATGATTGGGAGTCCTAAGACTCCCTGACCAATCGGGTCTCTGGAGATTCTTCCTGATTGGCTGGGAGGAGAATCAGAAAGACAATAGCGACTATTCATTCACTATTGTCACAAGAGTGTGTGTGCTCGGGGCGCAGGGTTCTGCACCCCAAGCCCACCCTTTTTTGAAGCCTATTAGAGACTCTGGCTCTAATCACGTACTTCTAAAAAAACCCACAAACATTGGAATACATGCGTCCGGCACCCCGCATATAGATTAGGGTGCTGGAGGCATGGATGGGGGGGCAGCACCCCTGCACCTTGCATTGTTGGCCGCCATTGATGGGCTGCCTTAAAGAGGTTGTAAACCCCCCCCCCCCAAAAAAAAAAAACCTGTAAGACAAAGGCATAATGATGAGCTAGTATGCATCGCATACTAGGTCATTATGAAATACTTACCTTAGAACGAAGCCCCCGCAGTGGTGCCCACACACTATTGAGACAGATGACACCTTCCTGGGTGTTTCTTCTGGGTTTGCGGCTCCGACGATGTGAGTGGCCAGAGCCACAATGACATCACTGCCACGCATGTGCGCTGGAGCCGCCAGTCATGGCACACGACAATGAAGAAATGGCACTGGTGGCCGCTCCTTCAGAGCACATGCACCGATGACGTAATCAGTGGGGTATACAGTAAATATCTCCTAAACGGTGCAAGTTTAGGAGATATTTACAGTACCTATAGGTAAGCCTTATTATAGGCTTACCTGTAGGTAAGAACAAACCAGGGGAGTTTACTTCCTCTTAAATGCCCCAAGCAAAAAAAAAAATGCATAGTAATGCAACAGTAAAAAAGAAAATAAGTCTCAAGCGCTGCCACAGAATGTAAATACACCACCAAAAGTCTAATTACCCAGATAGCAAGGATAACTTGCCACAAATTTGTGGCAGTGTTGAATTGTAAGTCTGACTTGCTGCACATTTTTACTGGCAAGTTGTACACTTGCAGAGCACTTGAAGCACAAGTTCTAGTTGAAACTTTTCCAATTTGCAGCAAATTTGTGTGGCAAGTCTCTAGCAAGAGCAAAGTTGCAGTGGTGAGTCTACAGCAAGAGCTCTGCAAGTCTACAGCATGAAAATATAGCCACAGTGACCCCTGTGGTGGGATGACTATTACACAACATAACTGAACCAGAACTTGCAGCAGACTTGCAGAATGTTTGCAAACAAAGTTGCAATGCAATGATAACTTGCTGCAATTGTGCAACAAACTTGTGAAGCCTGACAAGTCTAGCAATAGTTTAGCAAGTCATTTTCAAACTTGCAGCTCAATTACTGGCTATCTGGGTAAAGCTGCTGCATGCACTCACGACGTGTTTCCACATCAACAAGATTAAAACCACCAGTGAATCTTCAATGTTGTGCAGCTTCGTGTTCTATCACCATCTGTCATGCATGCTCACCTTGCCCTTTGACCCATATCCAGGGCTTTTTTCTCAAAAAATAGGTGCAGGAACTCCCTCTTTCCAATTATCCCCTTGTCACCACCCCTACCAACCTCAGAGCATCGTTCCTTGGTTCCATTTTCTAACCACCTCCTAGTACTGCCCCTTTTAGAGAATATAGAACCACAAGTAACATTTGTGGCATTAAAGTGATATTAAAATCTTGGCTTTCTTTATTAAAAATAACAAACATGTTATACTTACCTGTTCTGTGCAGTGGTTTTGCACAGAGCAGAACCTCCTCTCCCTGGGTCCCTCTTTGGTGCTCCTGGCTCCTCCCTCCTGCCCAGTGCCACCACAGCAAGCAGCTTGCTATGGGGACACCCAAGCCGAGCCGCTGCTCTGTGTGACAACACTAAAGAAATGACACTTTGCTACAATGTAAAGTAGTGAGAGTACAGCTTGTATAACAGTGTAAATTTTCTGTCCCCTAAAAATAACTCAATACACAGCCAATAATTTCTATACTGCGGGCAACAAAAGGGAGTACACCCCTGAGTGAAAATGTCCACATTGGGCCCAATTAGCCATTTTCCCTCCCTGGTGTCATGTGACTCATTAGTGTTACAAGGTCTCAGGTGTGAATGGGGAGCAGGTGTGTTAAATTTGGTGTTATCGCTCTCACTTTCTCATACTGGTCACTGGAAGTTCAACATGGCACCTCATGGCAAAGAACTCTCCGAGGATCTAAAAAAAGAATTGTTGCTGCACATAAAGATGACCTAGGCTATAAGAAGATTGTCAAGACCATGAAACTGAGCTGCAGCATGGTGGCCAAGACCATACAGCGGTTTAACAGGACAGGTTCCACTCAGAACAGGCCTTGGCATGGTCGACCAAAGAAGTTGAGTGCAGATGCTCAACGTCATATCCAGAGGTCATCTTTGGGAAATAGACGTATGAGTGCTGCCAGCATTGCTGCAGAGGTAGAAGGGGCGGGGGGGTCAGTCTGTCAGTGCTCAGACCATACACCGCACACTGCATCAAATTGGTCTGCATGGCTGTTGTCCCAGAAGGAAGCCTCTTCTAAAGATGGTGCACAAGAAAGGCCGCAAACAGTTTTCTGAAGACAAGCAGACTAAGGACATGGATTACTGGAACCATGTCCTGTGGTCTGATGAGACCAAGATAAACTTGTTTGGTTCAGATGGTGTCAAGCGTGTGTGGTGGCAACCACATGAGGACTGGAGTACAAAGATAAGTGTGTCTTGCCTACAGTCAAGCATGATGGTGGGAGCGTCATGGTCTGGGGCTGCATGAGTGCTGTTCATTGGGGGAACCATGAATGCCAACATGTACTGTGACATACTGAAGCAGAGCATTATCCCTTCCCTTCGGAGACTGGTTTCAGGGCAGTATTCCAACATGATAACGACCCCAAACACACCTCCAAGACGACCCCTGCCTTGCTAAAGAAGCTGAGGGTAAAGGTGATGGACTGACCAAGCATGTCTCCAAACCTAAACCCTATCGAGCATCTGTGGAGCATCCTAAAACGTAAGGTGGAGGAGTGCAAGGTCTCTAACATCCACCAGCTCTGTGTTGTTGTCATTGAGGTGTGGAAGAGGACTCCAGTGGCAACCTGTGAAGCTCTGGTGAACTCCATGCCCAAGAGGGTTAAGGCAGTGCTGGAAAATAATGGTGGCCAGACAAAATATTGACAATATGGGCCCAATTTGGACATTTTCACTTAGAGGTGTACTCACTTTTGTTGCCAACGGTTTAGACATTAATGCCTGTGTATTGAGTTATTTTCAGGGGACAGCAAATTTACACTGTTATACAAGCTGTACACTCACTACTTTACATTGTAGCAAAGTGTCATTTCTTTAGTATTGTCACATGAAAAGATAGAATAAAATATTTACAAAAATGTGAGGTGTGTACTTACTTTTGTGAGTGGTGTAGTGGGTAGCACTTTCGGCACAGTGGTGTAGTGGATAGCACTTTCGCCTGGCAGCAAAAGGGTCACTGGTTTGAATCCCAACCACGACACTACCTGCCTGGAGTTTGCATTTTCTCCCTGTGCCTGCGAGGGTTTCCTCTGGGTACTCCAGTTTCCTCCCACACTCCAAAGACATGCTGGTAGGTTAATTGGCTCCTGTCTAAATTGGCCCTTGTATGTGTATGTATGAATGTGAGTTAGGGACCTTAGATTGTAAAGCTCCTTGAGGTTAGGGACTGATGTGAATGTATAATGTATATGTAAAGCGCTGCGTAAATTGACAGCGCTATATAAGTACCTGAAATATAAAAATATATATATACATATATATATATATATATATATATATATATATTGTGGGAGATTAGCTTGTGGGGATCATCTTTCCTGAGGAAAATAGTCAGCGTGCACTCAACTTTCTTTAAAATCTGGCGGCTTGCCAGCTTTATTTACAAAAATAGGTTTGCAGGTTAAAAACAAACAAAACAGAAAATAAGTCCTTGCCTTCCGGCGCTAAACTAAACAGTATAGTTTCCTCACTATACAGTGTGAGGCTGGCCCCCGACACCCACAAAACATAAGCCACAATGCAAACCTTGTCTTTTAAAGTCCAAACAGACACAGAGCTCCCTCAGACCCCTCTTTGAGTTCCAGGTCAGAGCTAAAGTTTTGTCCTACCATTCATAGAGCACTTTTAATTGCAGGAAGCTATAGTAAATGTCGCATACACACGTTGCAAACACCACGTTACATGGGCCTTAGGTGTTCGGTAAGCCATTTGAGCCCTATCCTAAAGCCACGTGGACTACATCAGGCCTGTTCCCAGCTATGGAGGGTCAGTTGCTGTGGGTGAACAGGAGTATGGTTAGTAATGTGTCTAGGACCCGCTATACATGTGTTAGGCCTCAACCTGTCCTGCTGTCACACAACAAGTGACCTATGCCCCCATGTACCTGGGGCCTTGGACAGATGATGCAGCTCCAACTTGGAACCACATTAATATGCAAGGCCTTTCATAAAAGTGAGCTCCAGTCATTTGGGGAGTTCAGATCAGGGAATGGAGAGAGATGTTCCAGGACAGGGGTCTTCAACCTTTCTAAGCAAAGGACCAATTTACTGTCCTTTAGACTTTAGGGGTTATACTGTGGTCACTAGGAGTAGAAAATGCCCTGGCATCACTGGGAGCAAGCAATACCTTAGACTTGGTGGTTAGTGGAAGTAAAAACATTACATAGCACCTGTGGTTAGTAGGAGGAGGACTGGTGCCCCATCATTGATAATACTGGGAAGAATAGTGCCCCATGGTTGGTATCACGGGGAGGAATATTGCCCCATCCTTGGTGTCAGTGTGAAAAATTATGCTTCATTGTTGGTATCAATGGGAAGAATAGTGCCTCATCCTTGGTGTCATTGACAGAAATGATGCCCCATAATAAGTGTCAGTGGGCAGAATAGTGCCCCATCCTTAGTGCCATTGGGAGGAATTATGCCACGTAGTTGGTGTCAGTGAGAGAAATAGCACCTTATATCAGTGGGAGTAATAGTGCCCCAAGGACCAGATAAAGGACTGCATGTGGCCTATAGGCCACAAGTTGGAGACCACTAGTCTAGGACCTGCCATCTTACACGTAGAGACAGTATTATGTAGGCTGCAGCGGCGAGCATCATCATGAATGTCTAGGTTTATTGTAAGGCCATGACTGCTTAGCATGGTCAAAGCTAGCAGCTATGAGATGTTTACAATTTGATTAAAAAACATTCAAAAAGAATACAATGCATCAATATTTTCTACCCAAACATTTCTTCCATGTTTCCACTGTCAGTGTTGGTCTTTGCAGAAACAAGGCTTATGAAAGTCATTGTCTTTTAATACTTAAAAAGACCAGAAATACATTCTTTGTACTGTACTAATCTGAAATAAAACTTTATTTAACTTCTGTGTCCCATTAAAATGAAATTAAACTGCAGCTGAGCACCACAAACCAAAATAAATGTAATTAATTTTTACTATTCAAAGCAAACTCCAACATCCATCCATATCGCCATGCTTTATTTTGTTCACAAACACCCCACCAGCATCTCTAGCTGTGGCCATCTGGAGTAAAGCCAGTTGATTCATGTAGCATTTACTTGCTGGAATCCATCTGCCCTTAGTTCAGACATGCAGACAAGAGGTTGTGCTTAGCTTAGGAAGGTCTTCCTCCAGATGAAAGAAAAAAATGACCATGGGATGTATAACATAATTTTTCCCTAAGCCAGAAACCAGGAAACAACTGAAGGAATGTAAAAATAATACAAAATTAAAAAATAAAGATGCTATACCTTCCTATTTACTAAGGCTGGCAGTAAACGAGTTGAACACAGTTAAAGAAGAGTTGCAGGCTCCTGCAGAAAAAAAAAATAAAAGACAGCAGCTATAAATACTGTAGCTTCTGACTTTTAAAATTAGGACACTTACCTGTCCACGAGTCCAGCGGTGTCTTCACCCGAGCCAATTTTTCAATCGGCTATTGGGTGCTGCTGCCACCATCTCCACTAAGGGAAACTGGCAGTGAAGCCATGTGGTTTCACAACCGGTTTCCTACTGCACATGTAAGGGAAGGAGGAGGGGGGCTGACGGGGCTACAGCAAACTTACCAGAAGTGGGAGCGGGTAGCTGTCAGAACCAGGTACCCGCCCCCCCCCCACCCCTCCAAAAGGTGCCAAATGTGGCAGCGGAGGGGGGGAGGAGGCAGATAATCAGAGCTTCCCCTTTTGAGTTCAAGCTCTGTTTTAATGTTGATTGAGAGAGTTTAGTTCCACTTTAACCACTTGCTGCCCGCCTACCGTCAAATGACAGAGGGGCAGTGCGGCTCTCATTCTGGGAAGATGTCATATGTAGGGTAGTGTTGCTAGGATACAGCATGACCTCGATCTGTAAAGAGCCGTGGCTCTTTAACCATGTGATCGGCTGTAACCAATCACAGCCGGTCACATGTAAACAAGGAAATACCGGTAATCGGCTCTCATTGCCTCACACTGACAGAGTGTGTGACGAGGAGAGCCAATCAGTGGGATCTCCTCACAGAGGACATCTGGGCATGTAATCAGGGCACTGATCATCAGGACCCTGATTACAATTAGCGCCACCAGTGCCAGCAATCAGTGCCCACAAGTGCCTACCAGTGCTAGCAATCGGTACCCACAAGTGCCCACCAGTGCCAACAATCTGCGCCCACAAGTGCCAACAATCAGTGGCCATTAGTGATGCCAGTCAGTACTGGCTACTAGTACCACCTATTAGTGCTGCCCATCATTGCCCATCACTGCTGTCCATCAATGCCCACCAGTGCCACTCATCAATGCCGCCCATCAATGCCCATCAGTGCTGCCTATCTGTGCCACCTATCAGTGCCCACCAGTGCCACCCATCAGTGCTGCCTATCAGTGCCCATCAGTGCCACCTATCAGTGCCCACCAGTGCCACCTATCAGTGCCCACCAGTGCCACCCATCAGTACCACCTATCAGTGCCGATAAGTGCAGCATATTAGTGCCTCCTCATTAGTGCCACCTAATCAGTGCCCATAAGTGCTGCCTTATCAGTGCCCATAAGTGCCACCTCATCAGTGCCCGTCAGTGCAGCCTATCAGTGCCCATCAGTGCAGCCTCATCAGCGCACATCAGTGAAGGAGAAAAATTACTTATTTACAAAATTTACTGAGAGAAACTAAGAAAACCTTTTTTTTTCAAAATTTTCAGTCTTTTTTTTTTTAAGTAAAAAATAAAAAACCCAGCAGTGATTAAATACCAACAAAAGAAAGCTCTATTTGTGTGAAGAAAATTATAAAAATTTCACATGGTTACAGTGTAGCATGACCACGTAATTGTCATTCAAAGTGCGACATCGCTGAAAGCTGAAAAATGGCCTGGGCAGGAAGGGGGTAAAAGCGACCGATATTGAGGTGGTTAAAGAACTAAACTCCCTGTGGATGGTGCCAAGTCAGCAAATAACAATACTGTTTGCACAGACTAAGTCTATGAAGGTGTGTCAATGCATATTGCAGCATTTGAAACAGAAAAGTGAGGGTAAGGTGTTCTATGGTGTGAAGGGAATACCATATTCCATAGACTAAGGCTTACAAATAAGTAGCAGAGACCTCCAGCAGCACAGAATATTTCAGAAGGTAGGTGTGCGAGTCTGATGGGAGGCAGTGACCTTTCCAATTAACCATCTATACACACGGTAGCTTGTGACAGAGAGAGCGTCACAATGGAAGTGGTGCATTCTTCAGCAACACACGGCAAAGCTGGACAGCTTCATTGACACTGATGCAGGAAAATGGTTGCATCATAGACAACAATCAGGGCCGTCTTTAAGACAGGGCAAAAGGGGCATCAATGTTGTGGGGCCCAAATCAGCTGCCTCATACTTGCCAGCTATCCCGTTTTGAATTCCCTCATCCCTTGAAGTTTTAGTAAAGTTCTGTTACTAATTCTGCCAAGCTCTGCCCTATTGCTGTGTACAGAAGACTCACCAGCAGACCCTGTGTTTACATGTAAATAACCTGCATTGATTTGTAAATAGCGATGCTATTAATATGTAAATAGCTTCCGACCGACAGCATTGATATGTAAATAAAGGGGGCATTCATATGTATATGATGCCTCCCTGAGGTTATATCCACCATCACTTCTGATGAATGCTGCCCACTAGGAAGGTAAACGTGCATGCTTGAAAGTCCTGCCTACAACTGTGGCCATTAAGCCTACCATCAGCCTGTTCTGCAAAGGTAAGCAAATTGCCCCTTACATTGGCAGTCAGTGTAAATCCCCATTACATTAGTGGGAGGCCCAAGAAAATGTTTGCCCGGGGTCCAATAAATATTAAAGATGGCCCTGACAATGATATGTAATTACATAGATGGTAAGGTTCAGAGGCGGCTCTAGGCTTTGTGAGGCCTTATGTAAAACCTAGACATGAGGCCCTACTCACGCCCATAATGGGAAAAATAATTCAAGCGACAAAAAAAATTAACTTTATAAATTGCATATATTAAGAGCTTTAAAGTGCTGGTGTTAGTACTCTCTATCTCGGTGCTGGTGTGTCAAATTAGGCAGTTGCGAGGCCCCTGTGAGTGCGAGGCCTTAGGCGACTGCCTAATTTGCCTAATTAGAGAGCCGCCTCTGGTAAGGTTGAATAAAGACAACAGTCCATCCAGTTCAACCTGTGTAGGCGTGTGTAGAAACATAATTTCCCATATCCCCGTATATTATTTTTGTTAAGGTGCCCGTCTAAGAGTCTTTGAAAACTATCCATACTTCCTGCTGACACCACTGATTGTGGAAGAGAGTTCCACATCCTAACTGCCCTGACAGTGAAAAACCCCCTATGCAGCTTAAGGCTAAACCGCTTCTCCTCCATTCTCATCGTGTGGCCCTATGTCCTCTTACACTCCCTGGGAGTAAAAAGTTTCATACTTACGCTGGGTTCACCTTTGAGATATTTCTACATCGCTATTATATGTCCTCTCAAGCGTCTCTTCTCCAGGGAGAATAAATTTAGTGCTTGCAGTCATTCCTCATAATTGAGATCCTCCAGTCCCCTTATTAATTTAGCTGCCCTTCTCTGTACTCTTTCCAGCTCCAGCACATCCCTTCTGAGGATTGGTGACCAAAACTGGACGGAATACTCCAGGGTCTTATAAAGTGGCAGAATAATTGCTTTATCTTTGGAGTAAATTCCCTTTTTAATGCATGCTATTTGCTAATATTCTGCTGGCTTTGGTAGCTGCAACTTGACACTGCATGCTATTGCTCAGTCTGTCTTCTAATAGGATCCCCAGATCCTTCTCCATCCTGGAAGCCCCTAGGAGTTCTCCTCCTAAAGAGTAACTTGCGTTTATATTTTTACCCCCCAAGTGCATTGCTACAAGAAACTTTCCCACTTTATGTTTAATGCATCTAGACGTCTATAAATAAGTTATTTACAGTACATGCATACATGTATGATAAAAGGTCCAACAACAAATTGCATAAGACCTTTTAACTTAGAAAATATACACAGAGAGAATTTGAAGAATTTATGATGAGCAGTGCAAGAACAAGACATACATAATGCAGTAAATGGAGCAGAGAAATGTTTGCTGTAAGGTCATCGGGAGCAAGGAGAACCTTGGGAATGTAATCTATAGCCGAACTGGGGATGTATTTGTGGCGGTCAGGATTACCTGCTCACTAAGCACCAAGCACGTCTTTCTCTGCACTGGGAATAACACACTGGATAATTACTTGTGTCTGTAAATTCTCAAACATACAAAAGGCTCCCCCATGCTCAACCATGTTAGTATTCAAAGGATAATTGCTAAAATCCGCCTTTGATACTTCGGCAAAATCCAAGGTCTCCATTTCACAGGCTAGTGTTACTACTGTAATCTGCAAGGTCACTTGATTTAGATGTAGCCAATGTCCCCCTTAGGGGTGGCTGGTAGATGTGGTTCACCTGTCACTCTGCCCTCAATCACACATATATACACAAATATAAAAAAAACAATGTATTAATCGGTTTTGGCCAATTTATATTCTTCCTTATATTTTTGGTAAAAAATCGAAATCAGCATTTATTGATTGGTTTGTGCAAAAGTTGCTTCGTTTACAAACCATGAGAATTCATTTTTTCTTTTTTTTTAACTAGTAATGGCAGCAATCTGCGATCTGTACCGGGACTGTGATATTGCAGCGGACATGTTGGACATTTTTGACACTTTTTTGGGACCAATGACATTTATACAGCAATCAGAAATTTAAATATCCACTGATTACTGTATAAATGCCATTGGCAGTGAATGGGGTTAACCTGCAGGGGGAGATCTAGGGGTTAACTGTGTTCCCTAGGTGTGTCCTAACTGTGAAGGGGCTGGGCTGTCAGGGGCATAAGAGATCTAACTTATCCCAGTGACAGGGATCAGTAGATCTCTTACATGCCGCCTGTCAGAACTGGGAACCGCTATGTTTACTTCGGCGGTTCCCCATTCTTTCCCTCTAGCAGCTCATCACGGCTCACCGGCGGACATCGGGTCCGCCCGAGCCGTGGGCACAATTGCACAGAGTGCGGCGGGCACGAGAGAGCGGCGCCGCCGGCTGGCATGAGAGAGCAGCTTATTTACAGTGATTTGCGAAATACGGCCACATTACAGCATTAAATATACTGAAAGTCTGGATGGCCCATGATTAAGTGAAGAGGTTAGCTCGAAACACATGAACCTTTACCCCACTGTGATTCTGTATGGTGTTTCTATGCTATTTTATTCAGGATTAATAAAGTGGATTTTGGTGTTTCACTGTGGCTCTCTGGACTTTTTTTTGATCACTGCATGGTGTGCAAACTAAGCAAGCATTCATGATGGAGGTGTGTGGGGTCTTAGATTGAGTGGACTTACCTAGAGCAGCGCTGCCTTTCTTACAATTAGAGAATGGACATTTCAATAACTGGCTGTTGACAGATCAGGATTGCCATAATAAAATCACTGAAGTGATTAATACATTTCTACTTGATCACTGTAATGACCCTGCTCCATTACCTTAACAGTGGGAAGCCCTTGATGAAGTCATTCAAGGGATTTCCTCCAATAAGGGCTAGGATAAAAAAGAAAAGGCTTCTGCTATCACCTCTGCATGGACCAAACCCTGACAATTAGAAACCAAAAATCACACAGCTCAACTACCCTTTCCAAACTGATGGAACTGTATTATGTTTTAGCTGTCACTTTTGAAAATGTCAGTGCGCGCAACAGATTTAGGTACCTGTTGTAGATAGGTACAGAAATCCAATGAACAGGCAGCAAGTGGAGTCGCATTGAAGTGTCCATACAGTATGGACATTTTGCCCTCAGTACAACTGTGCTTCGTCCCCACTGCTGCATCTGTCAGTTTTGTACCAGGGGATGACGCCTAGAGGAAAATTCACAGACACTAATTCTCCATCTGGTTTTCTTCCATTGTGGTTGACAACAGGTAGCTTGTAGATCCTTAGCTAAAAAACACCCTACTATTAGTTATGGAATCTGCCCACTGGCTGCTGTCAATCACAATGCAAGAGAGGGCCTGATGGGAAACAAGTATCTCAACTTCCCCATCAGGCTCCACCCACAGCAGGGTCACATATTACTAGGAGGTTGTCGGCTGGGAACGACCAATGAGAAGGAGAGGGTAACAACGGCAAATATGCTGCTCTGCGACACTGCATACAGGGACAGGCACTCTGCCTTTCTCTGTAAGCCAGCTTAGAGTAGGTCTTAATTAACGCCGGTTTCATCAACTATGAATCAATGGTAATTATTTTTTTATTTTGGTGCATCAATTAGTGCCATTTTGAAAAGTAAGAACTACCTGAATCTGCCACATATAGTTGCTGGCACAGGACATTTCAAAAGGCCATAGCACAAGAAAACTTTCCTTAGTGCTGTATTGAATGCCCCCCGGTTATGTCTCAATCAGAAGTCCGTGTGACAGGAAAACAGTGCAGGGGCACAGCTGAAAGACACACCAAAGGCGTTTTATCGGGTTGAGGTCAGGACTGTGCAGGCCAGTCAAGTTCCTCCACCCCGAACTCGCTCATCCATGTCTTTATGGACCTTGCTTTGTGCACTGGTGTGCAGTCATGTTGGAATAGGAAGGAGCCATCCCCAAACTGTTCCCACAAAGTTGGGAGCATGAAATTGTCCAAAATGTCTTGGTATGCTGACGCCTTAAGAGTTTCCTTTACTAGAACTAAGGGGCCAAGCCCAACCCCTGAAAAACAACCCCACACCATAATCCCCCCTCCACCAAATTATTTGGACCAGTAAACAAAGCAAGGGCAGCCTTCTCAGGAGAGTTAAGCCTGTTAAAGCTGCAAAGGGTGGGCAGACTTAATATTGAACCCTATGGACTAAAGCTGGATACACACTATCCGATTATTTGTAGATTTTTTCCTTCAGATTTACCAAAACCATACAATATGAGGTCAAACCTTAGGAGTTTCAGTTTGTATTCAATCAGGCAGGCCCTTGCACTACATGGTTTTGGTAAATCTGAAGGAAATCTGACAACAAAAGTTGGATAGTGTGTATGGGGTCTAAGACTGGGATGCCATTAAAGTTCATGTGAGTGTAAAGGCAAGCGTCCCAATACTTTTGACAATATAGTGTAGGTCCTTCTGTGTAAATAAGACCTAACTCTCATAGCTTGTTGTGACATCCACAGAGCAGAAGTAAGTTAGAAACTAAATTTCCCTAAAAGCTATGTAATGCGTATAGCTGGAGATGATTACTTCTTTTTCCGACAAAAAAAAAAAAACAGGTTTATTGTAATGATGAATTTTGTGTATTGCAAATCTCCTTTCGCCTGTGTTCACAAACAGATATCTTCATTTTATTTAAGCAAAAATCCAATTAGTGGAATGCTCTCTAGTTCTAGAATAAAATGTAAAATGAAACAAAAGAATTTGTGAGAATTGCCAAAATGTCCTTTAGGGAAACCTAAGCCTGACATAAACAGTTTCACAATGTAAGATATCTGCACAAAAGGTGTCAAAGGGTTTAGAAATTTGTCAAAACTTTATAATGGGACTTACAAGAGGAACAGTGTAGAGATTAATTAACTGTCTCCTAATCAGTTTGTTTTCTTCCAGGTAGTGGATGTATTGACCTGTGCAGCTGCATGGTCCTAAAGATAACGCTCTTCCTTCAAAGCCTGCTTTGTAACTTTTCTGCACTCCATTTGTAGAGGATTCATTTATAAAAAGACCTCCCTTCTTTCTTGCCTTTTCATATTCCCTTTTTTTGAACGTGTGTTCACGGCAGGAGCCCTGTAACCATGGAATGTCATTGATCTTTTACTGCCCACGTGACACATATGTGCAGAGGCAAAGATGATGGCCTTTAAGACCCACACCCCGCACTTATGTATTCACGGGTGGCAGAGGTTTCTGTGCTCAGAGACTCATTACCGACCTACAGGGCCATCTTTAACATGGGGCAAATGGGGCAGCTGCCCAGGGCCCAGTCATTGTTGGGGCTGCCCAAAGCTGCCTGCAGATTTCCCGGAGTAGAGGGTGCATCCGACCGCCCCACTCTTGCTCTCCCAAGCAGCCACGCTATGACAGGGGAGAACAGCTGCGGGCTGCATGTGCTAGAGTCTGGTGGCCCGCTTCTCGCTCTGTCGGGATCTGCAGGACCGAAGCGTCTGTGACAGGGAAGGAGGCAGAGCAGTGCTCTATGCTCCTCCCGCCCCCGCCTGTCAGACCTGTGTAGCCGAGTGATGTGTTCTGGCTGTGTGCTACGGGTCTGTTAGGCAAACACTGCATTGTGTTGCACCAATGTGAAGCTTCTGTAAGAAGGTGAGCAAGAACTCTGGAATGAAGAGGAGGGGGATTCTGCAGAGAATCAGCTGTAGTGAGGTTGGAGCCTTGGGGGATAGTGCACAGTGTGGGGAGGGGTGAATTTGTGAAAAGAGGTGAGAGTTGTGTAGGGAGGGGCAGGTTGTGTCAGCTGCTTCCCATCAACAGCTTGGGGTGTAAGCTGGTACAAAGGTGAGCTATGGGGGGGGTACAGATGTGAGCTATTGAGCTATATGGTGATGTCAGAGTTGATATATCGAGTTATCGAGTGTAGACATGGGGGGGGTATCGAGTGGAAACATGGTCGAATG
>BLSH010145781.1:427752-445186 GCA_018402905.1 Glandirana rugosa
TAAAATTCTGGACTAGGACGTAGGACTCTATCTAATGAAATGATGACGACAGACACGACAAAATCTCTAATTTCTGCTATCTGTCCTCAGAGCAACAGCACAGACAGCAGTAGTAAAGTAATCTATCTCAGGATGCAGGATCAGGTCTTAAAATGTCTCAAATCTGTCCCTCACGCAGTCAGCTACCTCTCCCTACACTAACCCAAGGAGCATGTGACTGCAGCACTGTGACTCCAGCTTATAAAGAGGCTGGGTCACATGATGCACCGGCCAATCACAGCCATGCCATTAGTAGGCATGGCTGTGATGGCTTCTAAGGGCAAACCAGTGAAACGCTTGTTGATTGGCTGCCCTGCAGCTTCTCAACACGTGGAGTAAAATAGCAGAACCCCGGACCGAACCCGAACGATTTTTGAAATGTCCGGGTCCGGGTCCGTGCCACGGACACCCGTAAGTTCGGTACGGACCCGAACGTTACAGTCCGGGTTCGCTCAACACTATTTGGGTTTCCTCCCACACTCCAAAGTAGGCCAATCCAGTCTTTTTCAACCAGGCCAGCCACTGACTTCTGGGTTCTTCGGGGCTACCTTGGCAAAATGCCTTTAACTGCCCCCAAATTGTCAATAGGCTGTCAGGTGGATCAACTAAACCCAAACTCAAGTGCATTGATTGCAAAACAAAGACAAAATTAATATCAGTCCAGTATGTGTGTTCTATAGTAGAATATTCATGCAAACAAAGAAACTAAGGAACTCCACAGTGAAGTGAGAATGAAATAATGTTCATATAGTGTAAAAACTAACGGCAAATAGACCGTGCCCTTTGCAAGTACAGTTACTCCAGAGCTTATTAAATGAGGTAAATCTTCACTTTACAAAGAGTACCCAATCACGTGCAAGGATAATGAAAAAAAACAGCATTTTTGCTAGCACATGATTGGATGATGGAAGTCAGCAGAGCTTCTGCTCATTTACTAAGCTCTGGAGCAACTGCTTTTGCAGAGCGCAACTGAACTTTACAAAGTGCACAGTCTATTTGCCTTGAGTAAATCAACCCCATTTTGTTTGTCTATTGTTGTGACTTGAGGATCAGATCACATTTTATGGCAGATTACTGCAGAAAACCAGTTAATTCCAAGGATTTTGCATACTTTTTCTGGTCACTGTAGTTGTCCAAACACAGCAGATAACTGTTTCTGGGTTCTTCGGCGCTGCCTTGGCAAAATGCCTTAAATTGCCCCCAAATTGTCAATAGGCTATCAGGTGGATCAACTAAACCCAAACTCAAGTGCATTGGTTGCAAAACAAAGACAAAATGAATATCAGTCCAGTATGTGTGTTCTATAGTAGAATATTCATGCAAACAAAGGAACTCCACAGTGAAGTGAGAATGAAATGATGTTCATATAGTGTAAAAAAAAAAGCTCCTCCAGGAAAACAACACACTCTGTGCTCTCACACCAGTACCCAATCAATGGCTTACCAGAACGATACGACTCTCAAAGTGAGAAGTCAAAGAACTCTTGAATGTGATTGCCTCAAATCTTGGAAATATGATGTTGCCACTTCACTCCATATACTGTATATTAGCAGCCACTCAAGGGAACATGCATGGAAAAATGGCAGATTGATCAAGCCTGACTTTTCTTTACACAAAGCCACAGGTGTTGTACAGCCTTACAACCTTGTACACCATGCAGGTCAGTTGCTAGCATTCTAATAACTGATGGTATCATAGGTTGATAAGGAGGACAATAGGTGCCTGAGGTTGTTCTTATTTGTCCCCCTCCATGAGCACTGGGGTCACAGGGAGGAAAACTGAGGGAAAAGAGTAACAGAATAACTGGAACTGGAATACAAGTCAGCATCAGTGTCAAAAAGGTGTGTTTGCTTTGTAAAAAAATTGCATTCAGTGTTGGGTATCCTGTATGTGCCAATGCTGCTGCATTATGTAAAACTATTAGTTTCGTTTTTTACATTTTAGAATGGGATGCCCCAAGATTGTGCATAATTTTAAAGGGTGCCTTGACTGAAAAAAGGTTGAGGTTGACTAGGTTAGTCAGAACTAGAGTTGAGCGAACTCAAACTGTAAAGTTTGGGTCCATACCGAACTTTGGGATGTCCGTGACCGTGTTCGGGTTCTGGGTTCGGGTATTTGATCCCGCCTGCTGAATAGCTGCAGGGCAGCTAATCAACAAGCGTTTCACTGGTTTGCCCTTAGAAGCCATCACAGCCTTGCCTACTAATGGCATGGCTGTGATTGGCCAGTGCATCATGTGACCCAGCCTCTTTATAAGCTGGAGTCACTTAGTGCTGCATGTCACATGCTCTCTGGCTAGGGTAGGGAGAGGATGCTGCCGGCACTGTGAGGGACAGATTGCAGATATAATAACATCTCATCCAGCAATACAGAAGGATCTGATTGTGGACTAGGTAGAAATTACTACTACTACTGCTTTTAGGGACAGATTGCAGATCTAATAACATCTCATCCTGCATTACAGAACGATCTGACTGAACTAGGTAGAGTCTACTGCTTAGAGGGACAGATTATTGTTCTAAAATCATCTTCTAGTTCTATAGGGTCAGGTTCCTGCTGTTGTTGTAAGGGACAGATTATTGTTCTAAAATCCTTTTGCAGCCCTCTAGCACTTTCCAGGATTTTTTTACAGTCATTTTTGTGCCGAAAAGTTTGGGTCCCCATTGACTTCAATGGGGTTCGGGGTCAAGTTTGGGTCAAGTTTGGTACCGAACCCGAACTTTTTCACGAAGTTTGGCCGAACCCACTGAACCCGAACATCCAGGTGTTCGCTCAACTCTAGTCAGAACTTGTCTATAATTGGGTCCAAAATATACTTTATGTACAACTTATGTACATGTATATCACATTCTGCATGCTGGTTCCACATCAATCAATTTGGGAGAGTTGAGGAAAGATCTAGCAACCTGCCTCATATAAAATATTGGCAAAAGAAAAGTTATAGAAATAGGCCTTCAAGCATACCAGACATGGTGCCCAAAGAGCTGTTCAATAGAAATGCTAATTGTCATCATACGACTGTATGAATATATACATACATTCAGTAGGGTATCCTGGGAAGTTAATTGGTAAGCTTTCATGTGTTTTTTTTTTTAATACACTTTATTGCAGTTAAAGAATGTTTCTTTTATTTTTACGTAGGATTATGTTTCTTTTTATATTGCAGAAAAACAATGTAAAAGGATTATAGGTAGAGCCTAAAAGACTGAGTCATCCCTTGATTTCTTGTATGTCTTGGAAACTCCACCAGTAAGATCGGCCTACCGTAATTCCAAATTCTTCTCCTGGGTACCTTGGAGTTGTTGGTGTTCCCATCAAACTTTGTGTGCTCCTCTCAGGCTCATAATAATAATAATAATGTAAAAAAAAAATAGGCAATTATTGAGAGAGTAAGTGGGGTTTTGTGAAGGTAAAACTTGGTGCAAAACTTGGGGTGGTTAAATATAGACAGTAAACTCTAGCTTGTATAATTCTAAATTCACAACGTGGTGGTCAGATATGGAGGGACCAGCTGCTAATATATAAGATAATGTACCACAATTATAAGACAAATATCAAGGAATTCACCGAGTGTTGTGACCCTATATACGTAGACTGAGACTTTTTTGAAGGATACATAGAGCAGAGATAAAACAATGCCATTTTTGCAATCAGTTCTATTTTTCAACTTTACAGAACCTGAAATATTCACCCCTCATTATTATTTACATTTATTTCACATCTAAAGGACAAAAGCAAAAAGTCTGGTCAACTTTAATCATTGCTGGTAACATCCAGCAGCAAATATTTACTTCTGGAGATTATTTCATCAAACACAACACAATTGACAAATATCTTTCAAAGGCTGAGACACCACAAAAGCCTAATACGCCATTAATGTTCCAAGTAGCCGTTGCGCAATTAATGAATTACTCACCAAATGAATAGCGTCCAATAAGTCTGCTTTAGAGATAATTTAAAAGGGATGCTTAGGGTCAATAAACGTGGAATAACATTGACTTAACATTGCAGAACAGGGCTGTGCACGAAATGATGAAAATACCGTCTGCATTGGTAAGAGGAAATAACATTAATGGGTATCTTTTAGCCTTATTACAGTTTAATTAGTGAGGTCATGTTTAAAGAGAAATGGAATGAAAGCAGTTCAAGATTAGTGAAAGTCGAAAACCAGTGTTCAATATCACAAATATGGATACAACATATTGCTGAACATGAACCTTTGGCCAATCAAAGGAACATTTTACTTATCTTATGTTATTGGCATCTCCTGGCACCAGTATGCTAAGGTACTATCCTGCACCCCATGATCTTTAAGTAGCGGTGAGTTTTCCCCCAGAAAACAGTTGGTTTGGACTCACCTCCTTGCAATCCTAGAGTGCCTATCACAGTGATGGGCCATTAGTGAGGGGTGGAAGGCGGAAAGAGGCAGGCCAGAGTCAGCCATTTACAGAAGAAGACGCACAAAAACTGGACAGAAGAATCAACAATGAAAGTATTTGATCAGGTTCGCTTTTAAGAACTCCAAACACATTAGAGCAGCATTTCTCAACCTATAGTTCTCAATTTCTCAATAGTTCTCCGGTCTCGGGGAACCCCTGCTAAAAATGAAAAATCTACAACTCATGATACATTAGTGTGATGGTCAATGGGAAGAATGCTCCTTACACTTGTGGTCATTGGGAAGAATTACCCCCTTACAGATAGCTAAAAAGATCAATGATGTCATTGGGAATTTATCTAAGAGGTAGAAATTGACCATTGCTCAAGGAACCCCTTGCAACCTCTGGAGGAACCTTAGGGTTCCACGGAACCCTGGTTGAGAAACCCTGCATTAGAGTCTTATGTGTAGATCTTACTTCCACCACATATCCAATGTAAAGGGTTTCATTTTTGGGTTGTGAGCAGAGCCATGCAACTTATTCCTTTATACCTCTGAGCTAACTGCCCAAAACCACTGTTTACAGCACAGGTTAATAAGGTTAGCCCAGAGACACGAAAGAATGGCTTGCATGGTTCCACCTGCTAACCTTAAGATAAAAAAGTGCCTTAGACTGCTCCTTGAGCTGGTCTGTTGTTGGGGGTATTTACTAAGGGAGAACAACTTTTCATACTCGAGACACTTAAACAAACCATTTGAAAACAGAATCCCTGATGCTTTAATCGCAATGTGTGACTGTCCACTCTAAACCTCATAACTATAAACAATTCCTATATTATATCTATGATGTAAACAGGGTTATATTACACATTTATGAGCACATTGGGGAAACCTCCACATGTACTGCATCAAATAAGGTGAAAGCAACATCAAAAGTGGAAAAGTCTGAATAAAGCATTTGGGAACTGCACCTGAGCTAGTGAACATTTCAATCACGATTGAAGATCATTCATCGACTCCTGTACCCCCTGTTACACCATATAGTAGCACTAAGGTAGACATTCAAGGCCAGGAAAAGGGGTGGGCAAGAAGGAAAGCTGCCCTAGGCACAATGGTGGGGTGAGACACCCCCTCACTCAATGCTTCAGATCAGTGACTGCCAACCTGAGGGCCGTGGCTTCACGTCTGCTCTAACAGCTACTGCTGTCAAACCATACTCCAACATGCCCACTCTTCACCACATTGCTCACAGTTGACACAAAAAAACATACCATGCATGCACAACTACCTTCTAGCTGCTAGAAAGCAAGCGATTGGCCACACATGCACAGTGCACACTTAGCGGCAAGGGATGGGGTGCAGTTCTGCATCCTTGTCCTGGGTGCTGGATGAAGTTTTTCTAGTACTGTGGACATTACACATACTATACCTGCCTATATGGTGAAGTCCTTCTCTGAAATATCTCCCATGCGATAGGGAGTTTGAAGACTTACTAACATGAAAGTATACACTTTCAATAACTAGTTACTAGAAGCTACATATGAACTATTGTGGCAGGTTCTCCAGCTCTTTGCCCCTGGGTTTTCACCCATGAGGTCCCTTGTAACACATTTGGAGATTGGGGACACCACTGCAAGATACTTTCTCTTGAAGAAGCAAGTTCATACCTGGAAAACACATTGAGTTGTTCTCATTCCATTGATGTATCATACACATTTATTTAAAGGCTAAGTTCACATTTGTTCACTTTTTTTCTAAATTCCAGCTCCCCTATGTACCAATATAGCATTCATGTATTTTTTTGCAAACATATCAATGATTTCCATAAAATCTACAGACACTTACCTTACTGTCCTCATCCATGTTTCCAGAAGCATCTATTGCTTTTTCCTTACTTCCTGGACAGACTATAGGTCATACACAGGAAGGAGTTGACCAGCTGACCTCATTAGCACACACCCTGCATCATCCACCCTCCTACCTACCCACCAACCTACAGGTGCACATTTGTTAAATGAAATGCAATCAATCAGTGAGCACCCTTCTCACTAAATACACAATATATAATCAGATTGCACAGTGTATGGCGATCTTTATACAAGTACATAGGGAGGGAGTAGACAGAAACACTCACCTGTCAAGCCCCGTTCACATCTCTGCATAGCTGTAACTCGCATTCCCACATGCTTTTTTCTTTTTCTTTAGCGACAGGGGGAGGCGTTTTGAGGCATTTTCACTCATCACACATAGGACAGCCCACCCACCTGAATGGGCTGCCCTACACACAGTAGGAAAGCGTGCAAAAAAAGCACATGAATGCTATATTGGTACATAGGGGAGCTGGTATTTAGAAAAAAAAGGTGAAATTATCCTTTAACCACTTCATCCCCGGAACGTTTTACCCCCTTAATGGCCAGTCCATTTTTTGTGATACGGCACTGCGGCGTTGTACCCAAACAAAATTGATGCCATTTTTTCCCCACAAATTTTGAAAAAAATATATATATATTTTTTACTTTTTGCTATAATAAATATCCAAAAAAAATGTACGAAAAAAATTTCTTCCTCAGTTTAGGTCAATATGTATTCTTCTACATATTTTTGATGAAAAAAATCCCAATAAGCATATATTGATTGGTTTGCACAAAAGTTATCATGTCTACAAAATAGGGGATAGATTTATGGCATCTTTATTCAGTTTTTTTTTTACTAGTAATGGCGGTGATCAGCGATTTTTAGCGGGTCTGTGACATTGCAGTGGACAGAGCGGACACTTTTCAATCTTTTTAAGACCAGTGACAGCCATCAGTGCTATAAAAATGCACTGATTACTGTATGAATGACACTGGCAGGGGAGGGGTTAACACTAAGGAGCGATCAAAGGGTTAACTGTGTTCCCTGGGAGGTGTTTCTAACTGTATGGGGGCAGGGCTGACTGGAGGAGGAGAGAGATCGCTGTTCCCGATCACTGAGAACAGACAATCGCTCTCTACTCCGCTAACAGAACTGGGATCTGCTTTGTTTACACTGGCAAATCCCCGTTCTGCATGTTTCTGGAGTGATCGTGGGTGGCCGGCAGACATCGAGTTCGCTAGATCCGCTGGTTGGCTCCCGCCACTAGTGAGTGGACGCCACAAATTGCTGCTTACGCGCCCAATGTATAATATATACATATTGCTGCCTGTGTCCAAGAATGAAATGCTGCCCCCTCAGCCCCCACAAAAGAAAAGTCACGCCCACCAAAAGGCCCCCACATCCATTATTTTACATCATGATAATTAAAACTAAAATTAAATTTATCGGGAAGTCAGATTTACATGCAACAGCACCTTGTCTATATGCAAAATGATTTGACATACATTTATGTTCAATTCCAAGGGGTGGGCTAAGACGGTATAGGACAGTATATAGACAAGCGAAGTGGCACGGGGGTTATAATAACATACAAAACTGCTGGGAAAAAAATCCCAGCGTGGTTCACTTAGCTGCCCCTCTCAAAGTGCTGCCTGGGTACAATGGGTCCACTGGGACCCATGGTAGGGCCGCCCCCCGCAGGGTTAAGTCTCAATATGCTAGTATGCACCGTATACTAGCACATTATGCCAGACTTACTTGTAAAGTGGATCTTTCCCATGCAGCGCTATCATGGATCCCCAATGCTGCCATCTGCACCCAGTCTTCCTTCTGGGTTAGTGGACTCCGGCTGTATGAATGGCCGGGGCTGCAGTGACATCGCTACCATGCATGCACGCAGGAGCCCTTGGCTCCGGCACGCAGCTTTGAAGGTATAGCACAGTGTGCTGTCCCTTCAGAGCGCATGTGTCGGTGAGGTCACTGGCTGCATATCTCCTAAACAGTGCAAATTTAGGAGATCTTCACTGTATCTACAGGTAAGCCATATTATGGACTTACCTGCAGGTATGAATTAAAAAGTGGAGTTTACCCCTGCCCATTCCACAATGGGCAAAGTAATTTAGTCTTTTTAAATGCCACTCCCCAGCCCACTAATAATCACCAGAGCCACTGCAAAATACCCATTCAAGTATGGATTAGCATGTGTCCTCCTTGATGCTGTGCTCAGGCCTAGCGGTTAATCACCAGGCCCGAACACTCTCCTATGAGAATGACAACATCACAAGTTCTGCGGAAGCTCCAATAGAGGGTTTGCAGTGGGTTAGGACTTTAAATTAATTGAGTGGCAGTGAAGGAAAGTTGAAAGAGTTGTGGGATAAGCTTAAGAGAAATAGGCAACGTGACAAAGTCTCTTTAATTCCATTTCACCATAACCTGTCTGTTTATTCAACTTTTGAGCAACTGAAATAAATACTATTTCTATGCAAAGTGCACATTTACTGTTTGATGCCATTCTGCACTTTCTCTTTTCCGCCTTCTCCATCTTATGGAACCTCAGAAGTGGAAAAGTCTGAATAAAGCATTTGGGAACTGCACTTCCCTTTTCAACCCTAATTTGATTTTTGAGAAGCAAAGTGTCTTACTAAAGACATGCTCTGCATCGTTGTCCACCTTTTTTGTCTCTGCCTGAGCTTGTTGATGTCAACAGTTTGTTCTGCAGCAAGTTGAAATTCTTCCTAATCCTTATTTAATCCCTCCTGTGAGATAGATTTTTTTGGCGCTTATTGTTCTGTTGGGAAGCAGATTGGTTTCACTCAAAGATTGGCAACACTGTTCGAAATTTTGAAGGCGATCCAGGCAGTAAATTTAAATTTCTTGATCCCGCGTCTTCAATAAAAGGGCACAATATCAAATTTTCTGACAACATGACGAGAGCTTAAACAGTGTATGATGGGACCCATAGTGAAACCATTAAAGGCCCCCTTTGCCAATACTTATAGTAATAAAGAATACTATTTGTGTTCATAGAAGGTGTAAAGAGGGTTGGAATGCTTTTACTATTTTCTAATGCTACTACTATAAATCATTGTGCATCTAGATAGCCATCCCCTGTGCTTCTGGGCTATGGGAAGACTGGGCTGGGGAATAAGAATGGTATTTGTCCCCTGATTCACTATGAATATAATAAGTTTGCTAGTGTGCCATCCTCGGTGCTCCTGGGCTATGCTAAGACTGGGTTGAAGAACAAGGGGGTATTTGTCCCTTGGGCCACTATAAATAATATAATTTTGCTGGTGGTTGATTTAGACCAAAATTTGATAGGAGTCAAATCCTGTTCATGAGCCCCCCCCCCAGCAGACCCCACCCACTACAAGCTGGAGGAGGCAGAAACAAGACAAATCGCCCTGCACAAGAGAGAGAGCAGCATGGAAGCCCCTGCAGAGAAGTAAAGTTGCCATGTGTTGCATGCGTAATGATATTGTGTTCCTGTTCTACGCGTTTTGACGTTGCATCGTCATCAGGCTCATGACAAAGACATCCTCCACAGGTCATAATCATCAGTGGATTGCCAAAAAAATTGCTTCTGTATCAGGCTCCTGACGAAGATGCTACATACAAATGTACAGCGGGTACATGACATCTTCATGCACGCTGCCGAGGTCCACTGGCAATCCGCTAGTCACTGGAAGGGTGAGAATTGGGCTGATCCCCCTGCATCTGACATTTGACTGTTATATGGGATTTTAAGTGGCTGCTAAACAAGATACACATAATAGGGTGTAAAAGTGTAAAGTGTTATTTGTATTTTAGTGTTAGTTCTTTGCAGAGATAGGTATTAGGAAAGTCATTGTTTTTTTACACTTCAAAGGACTGGGAAAAAACATTCTCTATATTGCAATTATCTGAAGTAGAATTGAATTAGATTCAACTTTTGTGTTATATTGAGTCAAGGTGGCTTTACATAGTGCCAAGTCAGCAGGTGAACATGCTGTCCAGCATAAAGTAACATTTGAAACAGAACAAACCAACCTGAACAACTTAAGACCTATCTCATTGCTCCCATTCACCTCTAAGCTTCTAGAACGCTTAGTCTACAACCGTCTTAGCTCCTAACTCAGTGAAAATAACCTTCTTGACCCCTTACAGTCTGGCTTTCACTTGAAGCACTCCTTGGAAACCTCCTTACTAAAACTAACTAACGATTTACTAACTTCCAAAACCAATGGCCACTACTCTATACTCATACTCCTTGACCTCTCTGCAGACTTTGATACTGTTGACCACCCGCTCCTTCTCAATAAACTCCATTCCCTTGGCCTCCAAGATTCTGCTCTATCCTTGTTCTCCTCCTACCTATCACAGTGCTCATTCAGTGTTACCTACAACTCTGTCTCCTCCTCTCCATTGTCCCTTTCTGTAGGGGTACCCCAAGGCTCTGTTCTAGAACCACTTCTCTTCTCTATCTACACCTCCTCCCTTGGTCACTTGATAACTGCCCACGGCTTCCAATACCACTTATATGCCGATGACACCCAAATCTATCTGTCTACTCCTCATCTCACTCCTTCAGTCTCCTCTCGCCTTACTAACTTGCTAACTGACATATCAGCATGGATGTCACACCACTTCCTTAAACGAAATCTCTCTAAAATCGAGCTAGTAATATCCCCCCCTGCCCATGCCCCCCTCCATGACTTTTCCATCAAAATCAATAAAGCAGACATCAATTTATCAATCCCTCCCCTCATGCCAGGGTACTAGGTGTAATCATAGACTCTGACCTGTCCTTTCAGCCTGAAATTCAATCGCTGTCGGAAGCTTGCAGACTTCATCTCCGTAACATCTCTACAATACACCCCTTTCTAACAAATGAAACCACCAAGCTCCTCATTCACTCCCTTGTTATCTCTCGCCTTGACTATTGCAACCCCCTTCTCATTGGCCTACCTCTCCATAGGCTATCCCCTCTTCAGTCTATCATGAATGCTGCTGCCAGACTTATCCACCTTACCAACCGCTCAGTGTCTGCCACCCCTCTCCACCAATCCCTACATTGGCTCCCGATCGTCCAGCGAATAAAATTCAAAATACTAACCCCAACATACAAAGACATCCACAACTCTGCCCGAGCTACACCAATCTTGTCTCCAAATAATACCCAAAACCATCCTCTCCAGTCCTCTCAAGACCTCCTACTCTCAAGCTTTCTTGTCACCTCCTCCCATGCACGTCTCCAGGATTTCTCCAGAGCCTCTCCCATCTTCTGGAACTCTCTACCTCAACCCTTCCGGCTATCTAATACTCTAGCTGCCTTCAGGCGATCCCTGAAAACATATCTCTTCAGGGAAGCCTATCAGACCTCCAACTAATCTTTTACCACTTCCATCAGCTTATTCCCCACAGTCACAACCTTTTGTACCAACTGCCCCCCCCCCCCATCCTTTTGTATTCTATTGTATTGTACCTGTATTGTCCCCCTTTCATATTGTAAAGCGCTGAGTAAACTGTTGGTTCTATATAAATCCATAATAATAATAGTAATAATTGTCTTCACCCCTCCAACCAGGCATTTATATGCTGGGCTCATTGCTTATTTGTTTATGGGTCCTCCAGAGGTGTGCAACACTATCGTTTGGCCTTGCTGCAGCATTTGGATGGTGCTGGAAATTCTGATGGACAAATATTGCCAGTGCAGCCATCGGGAGATGCAAGAAACCAGCTTGCAATATCACTTACCTTCAACCACCAGAAACTGAAAAAATCCATTTTGAATGGAGTTAGCCTTTAATATGTTGTTTTTTCACAGATGGAGCTGCAGAATATTAGCAATTCAGGGGGGATAATAGATGTTTCAGGAGAACAAAAAACTAACAATCCTGGATAATGAAAATTTAGTTTTAGGAAACGAGTCACCAGTTGTTTTGCCAAAAGCCTAAAGACACATTCATATCTCACATAATAGACAATTATCAGTGGCAGATGTCATAGTGCTCGGCACATTGTCTGCTGTCAAACAGTTTTCCGAATGGTGAAATGGGATATTAGATACAAACTCCACAGTGCAGCAAGTAAACACACCGAACAAAAATGGGCTTCAGGGAATTTATTTTTCTTTTTTTTTAAATATAAACTGTAGAGAGCAACTGAGTACAAAATAAGAACAAACTGACCTTGATGATATAGCCAAGGAAAAAGACAAAATGGGCTTGGCATGCCGCTTTGAAATGCATGATATAAATTGGACGCAATCAGCACACAGGAAGCTTTTTGTAATGCGAGGGACGAGAATTATCAGAGAACGGTAATCATTTGCTCCCTGTTTATAGAAATGAAGCCAGAGAGTTAGAGTCAGTTCTGAGTGTGCACATCACAAGCTCTTCCATCACTGGCTCTGATTAGGGTTGCTGGGTTTTGCAGTTAGGTATAAGAGCGATGAAGGAACAAGGCTATCAATAGTCAACTCTGCTGACCACTTTACATGCAACGGCTACAATTTGAAACTGCTGCAGCTCTTGAGAAATAAAGCGGATCTTCCACGCCAAACCGGAAGTCCGCTTTATGTCAAATCCTCTGCCCCCCAACAAAAATGGCTTTAAAAAGTTAAAATTGAATCACCCCGCCCAGCCTTTGATGCTTGAAATCCCATTAGATTGCACACTTGCAATGGACCTTCAATGTTTTCATGGGCTTTGTGCACTGGTGCACAGCCATTTTGGAACAGGAAGGGGCCATCCCCAAACTGTTCCCACAAAGTTGGGAGCATGAAATTGTCCAAAATAAATGTCTTGGTATGCTGACGCCTTGAGTGTTCCCTTCACTGGAACTAAGGGGACAAGCCCAACCCCTGTAAAACAACTCCACACCATAATCCCCCCTCCACCAAATGATTTGGACCAGTGCACAAAGCAAGGTCCATAAAGACATGGATGAGCGAGTTTGGGGTGGAGGAACTTGACTGGCCTGCACAGAGTCCTGACCTCAACCCGATAGAACACCTTTTGGATGAATTAGAGAGGCAACTGCAAGCCAGCCCTTCTTGTCCAACATCAGTGGCTGACCTCACAAATGCACTTCTGGAAGAATGGTCAAACATTCCCATAGACACTCCTAAACCTTGTGGACAGCCTTCCCAGAAGAGTTGAAGCTGTTATAGCTGCAAAGGGTGGGCCAACTCAATATTGAACCCTACGGACTAAGACTGGGATGTCATTAATGTTCATGTTCATGTAAAGGCAGGTGTCCCAATACTTATGGTAATATAGTGTAGTGTCTTTGTGCAGAGTCCATTGCAATCTCATGGAATTTCAAGCTCCCAGCTCTACCTGAAGGTGCAATTATGTTACCCATGCCTCCCTGAGGCATCATAGACTAGGTCAAGGTAACTATTTTTTTTTCGTTGGCAATTATCTTGAAAATAACTTTAAAGCCATTTGCATGGGGGGGGGGGGGGGGTGACCTGCTACTTCTAATGGAAAATCCGCTTAAAGAACAGTGAAATTTCCTTTCTCAAGAGCCAAAGTAAGTACACGTTGTAACTGTTGGCTATTTGTAAACAAACAGATTGCCTAAAAAAAAAAAAAAAATCTTACCATGGCCTCTGATGCTTCAGGGAGCAATGGGTGCCATCACTGTGTCTTCCTGCAGAACTAGGCATTTGAAAACCTGGTCCTTTGCAAGAGTGCATTCTTATGGGATTTTAAGCACCCAGCGACTCCAGGATGCAGTAGTAAGGCACGGTTACACCACTCCCAGAGGATGGGGCCTAGTTAAGTCATTTTTTTGTTTGCTCACACATTATTTCTCAAGAAGTTTGTGTTAGGGTGAAAGGGTGTTTGCAAAAAAGGGGACCTTTAGTGCCAAACTACACCTACACCCATGAACAAAACTTGAATCTATTACAGATTACCAGTACTTACATGTGGTGGCTGCATTAGTCTTCTTTTTTCAGGCTTCTTCCCTTTTACCAGGTGACCCTGCCAGTAATACACGTCCTAGGGGGACAATGGTAACTCACTGTACTGTATCTATGGAGCAGTAGCATTGCTACTCCTAGACAGAACTACAAAATGCACCCCCTCTCTACATATCCATTACCTAGGGGGAAGTGGTCTGTTGTTAAGTGAACTGGGCAGGGCTGATATCACTGCTTGAGATTTTAGTGCAGCACAAGCAAAGTTACAAGCTCACTTGATTTTGTCAGAATCAACAGGCTTTTTTTAATGTGCTTTTAGCCCCATTCACACCTGAGCGTTTTGTAGCTTGAAGCCTGAAGCTACAAAACGCTGGAGGGAAAAAAATCAATGATTCTCTCCAAAACGCCTGAAGCCAAAAGCCTGAAAACGCCTGAAGCTCAAACAAGTTCTGGAAGTATTTTTGTAGCTTGAGTTGGGCGTTTTTCTACTTTTTACATTGGTGACCTTTTGACCTGTATAAAATTGCGGTAACAAAAAAGCGGCAAAAATCGCGGCAAAATCGCGGTAAAAACACGTGTATTTCTGCCTGAAAACGCGACGCGCAGGTGTGAATGCAGCCTAAAAGTCAAATTCTAGGGAAATGTGCATGTATTAACCACTTCCTTACTGGGCACTTAAACCCCCCTCCTGCCCAGACCAATTTTCGGCTTTCATCGCTGTCGCATTTTGAATGACAATTGCGCGGTTGTGTGACTTTGTACACAAACAAAATTTGCGTCCTTTTTTTCCAACAAATAGAGCTTTCTTTTGGTGGCATTTGATCACCTCTGCGTCATTTCTGATCACCGCTATAAACAAAAAATGAGCGACAATTTTGCAAAAAAGAACAATATTTTTTACTTTTTGCTAAATTACAAATCCATAAAAAAAAAAAAAAAAATTATTCATCAGTTTAGGCCGATATATATTCTTCTACATATTTTTGGTAAAAAAAAATCGCAATCGGTGTATATTGATTGGTTTGCGCAAAAGTTATCGCGTTTACAAACTATGGGAATTGATTTATGGCGTTTTTATTATTTTAATTTTTTTTACTAGTAATGGCGGTGATCTTCGATTTTTATCGGGACTGCGATATTGCAGCGAAAATGTCGTACATTTTTTTACACATTTTTGGGACCAATGACATTTATACAATGATCAGAAATTTAAATGTCCACTGATCACTGTATAAATGTCATTGGCAGTGAAGGGGTTAACCTGCAGGGGGCAGTGAAGGGGTTTACTGTGTTCCCTGGGTGTGTTCTAACTGTGGGGGGGGGGGGGCGGGCTAGCTGGGACAGAACAGAACGGAGAACCGCCATGTTTACATCGGCGGTTCCCCGTTCTGCAGCTCTGTCAGGCGATCGTGGGTCTCAAGCGGACATCGAGTCCGCCCGATCCAGGGGGCGCGCCTGGAGAGTGCACAAGGGACGACGTCCATGGACGTCGTCCCGGCATTTCAGATCCGCGCTGGAGCCGTACTTCGGCAATAGCGCTGATCTGTAGGGTTAAAGAGATGTACTATTTTTTTTTCTCATTTTGCCCATACATAAACTTTAGAGACCAGTTAAAGTCTCACAACATTTCTAGTCAAGCATGCATAATTTGTGATTGATTTTTGCTGGGAAATACTCATGTCACTTAATGCAAATGCTGATTTCAGCCTTCACATGGCAGTGGTCTGAGCTAGCAGAGCTAAGTAACAAACACACCCCCCCAGAACAAGTGTCCTTACACACTTGTATTGTAGATATGGGAAGGGTCACGTCTGACCAGTTATGTTGCATTACATTACACTGTGTAGAAGGGGCCTGATCAGTATACCCAAAAGATTGAGAAGAATCAACACACAGAGTTATTTCAACACTGATTAGATATTATAGTAATTGCATAGGCACAAACAAGGCAGTTACAGCAATCATACTACATATGTCGTGGACTATACAGTTCTTCAGGCAGAGAAAGTAAGGTTTATAAGTAAGGCCATTTTCCAGCAGTGTTACGATACTCATATACCTTACTAACCAGTCTGTGGCTGCTACCCCACTCTGCCAATCCCTTCATTGGCCTCCACTACTGGCCCAATGTATAAAATTCAAAATACTAACTATAATGTACAAAGCTATCCACAACACTGTCCCTATTTACTTCACCAACCTCATCTTGAGATATCACCCAAATTGTACTCTCTGCTCTTACCAAGACATTGTGCTCTCTAGCTCCTTTGTTACCTCCACCCATGCTCACCTCCAGGACTTCTCCAGAACCTCTTCTATCCTCTGGAACGCCCTACCCCAGTATGTCTGGTTAGCTCCTATCCAGTCTGCCTTCATTTATTCAGGGAAGCCTACCCCATCTTCACCTAAAAATTGTATTTTGGTCACCTCCATCAGATCATCCCCCACAGCCATTGCCTTTTGTATCACCTCCTCCTCCTTTTAGACTGTAAGCCCCATGTGCACGGCCCTTCTGTACTGAACTGTATTGTAATTTTACTGTCTCCCTTTATATTGTAAAGCACTGTGAAAACTGTTGACGTTTTATAAATAAAAAATAAAAAAAATAAATCCCTTGGTGCGGTAGTGGTATTACTGCAATCCCCAAAAGTCTCTACAGATATCTGGCTGACAGTTTCCCGGAAGCTGGCAGAGGAAACATCCTGTAAAGCAGGGGTCGGTAACCTACAGCCCACAGGCTGCACTCGGCCCGCTGCCGCTAAATGTCCGGCCCATCAGTGCACATGATAAATTCACGTGCACCCGGTCTACAGACATTTTAACTAGAGTTGAGCGAACACCTGGAAGTTCGGGTTCTGCTGGTCCGTCCGAACTTCGGGACAAAGTCCGGGTCCGGGTCCGGACGGAACCCGAACGATCGCACGGTGAAGGTCCACAAGCGAGTTGAGATCAATTTTACAGACATCTGGCCCACGTGCACTTAAATAGTACACGTGACTACCCGGCCTGTAAATCGCCGTCGCCCGGCTCACGTCGGACACCCGACATCCAATGGCTGGGGACGAAATGTCCTACAAAGGAGACGGTCGAAGGCCCTTTGACAGTCGGTCTATAGACATCTCTGAAAACCCCTAACGTCATTATGGTGATGGCGTGGTTCCCTAAATAAAAAAAATAAAAAATAAATATTTTGCAGTTGTCAAAAGTGTCACGAAATGTTATATTTCCCTCTGTCATTTTAATGTTATGTC
>BLSH010145781.1:455114-504506 GCA_018402905.1 Glandirana rugosa
AAAGGGAGTAATTACATGTGTGTCGTGGGGTATAACTGTCTTTTTGTGTCTTAACAACTGTACAAACGTCTGAATAATTTTTTCTTTTTGACTTTATAGTGTACCAGGATTCATCACAACTCGCTTGGGCCTGACATTTCAAGCCCAGGCATGGCTTAAAAACCCACAGGCCCTGGGCCTAGGCTTGGGTCTGAAAAGTTTTTTTCAGGCCCAAGTCCAGGCCCCAAGACAATAAAATGAGGTGCACAACTTTTCGACGGTTCCCGTCGGTTAGTTGTTCACAAAGTGACCAAAAGGGCACTGGCCAATCACAGCCATGCCATTAGTAGGCATGGCTGTGATAGCTTCTAGGGAAAACCAGTGAAACACTTGTTGATTGGCTGCCCTTGGCAGCTTTTCAACACGTGGAGTAAAATAACAGAACCCCGGACCTGAACCCGGACTTTTTTTGAAAAGTCTGGGTTCGGATCCGGGTCCCGGACACCCAAAAATTCGGTACGGACCCGAACTTTACAGTCCGGGTTCGCTCAACACTACTTAGGACCATGTGATATTTCAGTTTTTCTTTTTTAATAAGTCTGCAAACATGTCAACAATTCTGTGTTTTTCTGTCAATATGGGGTGCTGTGTGTACATTAATGAGGGAAAAAAAAATGAACTTAAATGATTTTAGCAAATGGCTGCAATATAACAAAGAGTGAAAAATTTAAGGGAGTCTGAATACTTTCCGTACCCACTGTATATATATATATATACTCTGCATTCAGTGTAAACTATATACAGACAGTGCAGGCAGTGTAATAATATATATATATATACAGTGTAGACTATATATATATATATATATATATATATACTCTGGATTCACTCAGTGTAGACTATATATAAAGTGCATGCCAGGTTGCATGCTCGGATAAGGGTCTGGAAAAGATTTTAAGGTAAACTCCACCCCGATTTAAAAAAAAAAAATGTCATAGGATCACCCCCCAAAATCCATACCAGGCCCTTCAGGTCTGGTATGGATTTTAAGGGGAACCCCGCACCGATTTAAAAAAAAAATGGTTTGGGGTCCCCCAAAATCCATACCAGACCCTTATCCGATCATGCAACCTGGCAGGTCAGGATAGGGGAGAACGAGCAAGCGCCCCCCCTCCTGAACCATACCAGGCCACATGTCCTCAACATAGGGAGGGTGCTTTGAGGTCCCCCTCAAAGCACCTTGTCCCCATGTTGATGGGGACAAGGGCCTCTTCCCGACAACCCTGGCCAGTGGTTGTCGGGGTCTGTGGGCGGGGGGACTTATCGGAATCTGGAAGCCCGCTTTAACAAGGGGGCATAAAGATCCTGGCCCTCCCTATGAGAATGGGTATTGGGTACATTGTACCCCTACCCATTCACCAAAAAAAGATAAAACCACAGGAGACAGTTTGGGGACAAGTCCTCAAAAAAAAGTGTTCCCCAATGTAATCCACATCAATCACGGTGCGAGATGGACCCGAAAAATAATAAGAAAAAAAGAGACATCTACTCCTCGATGGGAGGGCTCCCGCGACTGATCTATCTTTGCGGCGACAGTTTATTTATATGCAAGAACGGGGGCCACCCGATGATGTAAGCAAGTGACCCAGCCTCCTTCTGACATCATGTGACGTCAGAGGGAGCGGGGTCACTCAGTTATGTCACCGGGTGGCCCCGACCTTGGTTATAAATAAACTGTCACAGCAAAAGGAGCTCATTCGGCAGGAGCCCTCTCATCGGGTAGGAGGTGACTCGTTTTTTTTTCTCTTATTTTTCAGGTCGTCGCATGCCGTGATTGAAGTGGATTACATCGGGGGACACTTTTTTTTAACCACTTCCGGACCTCCGCCGTCATATGACGGCTGCCTTTTCTTAGTGGAATAATGTTGCTATGGTAGCAGATAGCTACCATAACCCCGGTATTTTTTTTTCAGCCGGTGTGACATAAAGTTTTGCAGCGACCGACATTTTATTCTCTAGGGTGTTAGAAAAAAAAATATATATGATTTGGGGTTTTAAGTAATTTTATAGCAAAAAAAAAAACAGGTTTTGACTTGTAAACACCGAACTCCAAAAAGAGGCTCGGTCTGGAAGTGGTTACTAAAGGACTTGTCCCAAACTGTCTCCTGTCATTTTTACTGTTTTGACACATTTTTGGTGAATGAGTAGGGGTAGGATGTACCCAATGCTCATTCACATAGGGGGGTTGGGACCCTTGTTAAAAGGGGCTTCCAGATTCTGATAAGCCCCCCTGCCCGCAGACCCCGACAACCACTGCCCAGCGTTCTTGGGAAGAGGCTCTTGTCCCCATCAACACGGGGACAAGGTACTTTGGGGTATTTTTGATTTTTCATGTTCGTGTCCCATAAACTTTAATAGGGTTCGCATGTTCGCACAAATTTTTTGCCTGTTCGCGGTTTTCTGGTGCGAACCGAACCTACAGTATATATATATATATATATGTGTATATATATATATATATATATATATATATTTTTTTTTTTTTTTGCTTTATGTTGATAACAATTTACATATATATTTGTAATACACATGTCTTGCATGGAAGTACTGGAACACGCCTTGAGGAGGGGGGTAAGACCCGAGAGAAAACAGCATTTTGTTAATTTGAATACCTGTAACTACTTAGCACTGATTAATTGGAACACACAATTGGAATCAAGACTTAACTGGGGTGCCTCGAGAATAAAAATAATTTTCAAGGCACCCTGACTGGAAAAAAATGCTGAGAAAAGCTGCTCTAACCCACCCCTCCTGAACTAACTTGCATCAACTTTACCCAACAACAATCCTCCATGCTTGCACATTGAACCCTTATAGACTTGTATGGGGCCATACTGGAAAAAAGTTACAGCATCTGAACCTGCCACATAGAAATCTATTTAAGATCTGAGATCTAAGAGCTCGGCTAGGGAGGGGGAAATGTTAGTGCAGGTTATTTTAGAACGTGTGGTTGTAGATTTTATGGTAAGGTACAAAAATCTACTTTGGTGCTGGCCATGCCTGTACAGTACATTGAATCTTCATAGACTTGTGTAAGGGCCATCCTGGAAGAAGCTACAACATCAGGGCCAGCCCCATAGGAATCCATGAGGTCTACCAGCTCAGTTTGTGGTGGGTGTTCATGCAAGTTAGCTCAGAAACGGTGGGTGGGTGGGGTGGGGCTGCAGGTTTAGGCTAAAGTACAAATTTTGCTTTAAGAAAAAAACTGCCTACACTCCCCAGTTCCCTAACGTAAGCTAAACCCCACCACCCCCACACAAAGCTTACCTACTTCTTTAGAACAGAAATAGCAAGAGTTACTGGCCCAACAACAACGTATAATTATACAAAACAAAATTAAGTTGAATCTGCCAGTTGTAAAACACCTGATAGAAGTTCCAATTCTTTCTCAAAAAAAAAAAACTAAAGAATTTTTTTTTCTGCTTTAGTTCCACTTTACTCCCTTATTTAGAAATGCTGTAAGAACTAAGGAATGTGAAATGTTTTATTGAATAAAGCGAATAAAAAAATAAAAATTTGTTTGTACTGAAAATATAATAGCGCTTCCCTTTATTCCCTGGCCTCTTAAGTACAGAATAAAAGAGAACTGCAGTTACCGAATCATATAAGGAATAAAAAAAGATAAAAGCCTAAAGCTATTACAGTGTGCAGGGGAGCCCCTTCTCACCTACCCTGGCATGCTGTCTTATATTAGTAGATTCAACTTTATCTCAGAAAAAAAGATGTTTTATTTACACCACAGTTGCATGTAACAAAGTCTGTGGTGTCTGAGACCACTCCACCAATCCCCTCATCTCGGTGTTGTCAATGAAAGTCACAGATTTCACACCTATTTCTTTCCCACATCTTTCATCTGCTTGGTGCGCTTCCATCCACAAATGCCTACACATGTATGTTAAAAAAAAAAAAATATATATATATATATATAGTATATTTCTCTGGCAAGTGGTTCTATCATTTAACCATTGACTTGCATGTGGAAGGCACAAAAAACAACATTTTCAAATCAGTTCATGCTTTTCTTTTATTTATTTTTAAAATGTGATTTTTATTTTCAATTTAAAAAGCAAAGTTGGAGCTCAATCAAAAATTGGACTTTATGCAGATGACGCGATCATCTCTATTACCAACCCCACACAATCACTCCCTCATCTTCATCAAACCCTGGGCCTTTTCAGTAAAGCATCTTTATACAATATCATCTACTCCAAATCCTCTATGATTGGAGCCAACATTGATCCTAACACCAAGTGTAGCATTGATCAACACACCTCTTTTTCATGGGCCCATACGCTCATATTTGGGTATATACCTGACTACTCCTACCTCCCACCTACGCCCCCTTAATTTATCACATCTAGTAACCAAATTACAAAAAACTGCACAGGATTTGAACAGTGTTCAAGCATCATGGGCCGGACGCATTGCGCTCACTAAAATGTATCTCTTACCTCATTTACAGTTTGTATTTCGAACCCTACTTATTCTTTTCTTACAATCTCAGCTTAAACCATAAGCGATTTTGACCTCCTTCATATGGAATGGAAAACACCCCAGAATCAAGAGATCCACCCTATGTTCATCGAGGTCTGTTGGAGGGATGGGAGCCCCCAATATGTCAGCATATTTATCTCAGCACAACTATCCACCCAACCCATGTTAGGGTGCTTGGTGTTATCCTGGATTCTGAACTCTCCTTTTGGCCCCACATCCAATCACTTTCTAAGGCTTGCCGCCTCAATCTCCCCAACATCTCTAAAATACGCCCCTTCCTAACCCACGAAACCACAAAGCTCCTGATTCACTCCCTGGTCATCTCTCGCCTCGACTACTGCAACTCCCTCCTCATTGGCTTACCTTTAAATAGACTATCCCCCCTCCAGTCCATCATGAATGCTGCTGCCAGACTCATCCACCTTACGAACCGTTCAGCGTCTGCCACCCCTCTCTGCCATTTCCTCCATTGGCTGCCACTCGCCCAATGAATTAAATTCAAAATACTAACAATCAGCTACTAAGCCATTCACAACTCTGCTCCCAGCTACATCACCATCCTAGTCTCAAAATACCAACCAAACCGTCCTCTTCACTCCTCCCATGACCCTCTGCTCTCCAACTCCCTCATCACCTCCTCTCACACTCGCCTCCAAGACTTCTCCCGAACCTCTCCCATCCTCTGGAACTCCCTACCCCAATCTGTCAGACTGTCCCCAAATCTATCCACCTTCAGGCGATCCCTGAAAACTTTTCTCTTCAGGGAAGCCTATCCTGCCACCACCTAACAACTACACTCCTTATTTTCTCAATCAGCTCATTCCCCGCAGTTATTGCCCTTTTTGTATCATTTAACCCTCCCTACTAGATTGTAAGCTCTAACGAGCAGGGCCCTCTGATTCCTCCTGTATTGAATTGTATTGTAATTGTACTGTCTGCCCTAATATTGTAAAGCACTGCGCAAACTGTCGGCGCTATATAAATCCTGTATAATAATAATAAAAAAATATTTTAAAGCAATCGTTTTGGACCAAGCCAAATGTTGGTGGAAATCAGACATGCAACATTCCTGGCTACAAATAGAAAAAACGGTCCTAGCAACTCACCCTACACTCGCTCTTAGTGCACTATTCCTACACCACAAAAAGGAAACCTATCTTACTACTATCAATGTTACTCTCAGAATATGGCGCGCAATCTATCAACAGTCTGGAGGCATACCTCACCGACTACTGCAAGACATACCTCTTAAAGCTCTACAAACCATTCTACCTGATATTCCAATCTCAAATTGGATACATGCTGGCATAAATACAATTGGAAACCTCTACCATGACTCCTTGCTCCTACCCTTTCAACATCTTACAAAACATCTATCACATCCCAACCAACATTTTTTTTAAGTACCTTAGAATCCTCTCAGCACTCTCACGGGTAACAGGGTCTAAGAAACTCTTCTTCTGACACCTCCTAAAATTCTACAATACCGACTGTCCTCGTCTGAAAGATATTTCCTATATCTATAAGCTTCTCACTGACCCTGCACCTGATACCAATTCATCTGCTATGCTGGTATGGGAGAGCCTCCTAAATTGTACCTGCACATCACAGCAGTGGCACAGAACCCTTCAAGGACCACTGAAATTTTCCCGATGTATCACACATTGGGAAACTGTACAAAAAACCCTCAACAACTGGTACCTCACACCGTCTAAATGGGCTAAGATTTATCCCACCACATCCGATGCCTGCTGGAGAACCTGTGGACACTCTGGATCAACCGTACACATTTGGTGGACCTGCCCCACAAGACTTTCTGGTCTGCCCTCGTAGGACTTTCCTCTATCCTATCAACTCCTACCTCCCTATCCTCATAAATGGTCCTCCTGGGTCTAGACTTTGACTCCTGGACACCAGCCAGTCAATCCATTTTAACCCACATCCTTATCGCCACTAGATTGTCAATTGCTAAAAAAATCTCCTGATCCCCCTTCTCTCTCAGAAGTGATTTTATCATTGAACAACCAATGTCTAATAGAATTCATGCACGCCAGGGCCAACTTGCAAGTCCCCGCATTCCTAAACAGATGGAACCCCTGGTTAGCACATCCTAAATGCTTGCCCTTGCCCTAACTTCTAAGTCTCACGACACAATCTTAGAATATTGACACCCAAAAGGATCACCTGCTCTATCACTACCATCACTGATGTGTGGTCCTACAGGTAGACAGCACACTGTGCTTCTTTCTCTTTCCTCTAGTTACTGTTACTCTTACAGTGAATACTGTAAGTTGCCGCAACACACCTAACTATACATATATGTACCTTAACTATCTATTACCAAATTGCCTGTAAGCCTCTGAAAGATGTACTGTTGTTTGCTGAGACATTTGAATAAACTTCCAAGTTTTAAAAAAAAAAAAAAATAAGCAAAATTGGTCACTACACCATTCAGTCATAAATGTTATCAAAATGTTTTATCACACAGATCATCTAAATATTTTGTGTTCATGATATATGATGCAGTTTTGTGGTATTTGTAGGTAAAAGTTATAATAACAGTTATTACTAGAGTTAGGCCGAACGCCCTCCTTTCGGTTTGCTCCAGAACTCTCAAACATCGCAAAAGTTTGGACCTGAGTCGCAAACCCTATTAAAGTCTATGGGACCCAAACTTGAAAATCAAAAATCCCTATTTTAAAGGCTTACATGCAAGTTATTGGCAATAAAAAGATTGTTTTTAAAGGAGTAGTGATTTTAATGATGCTTAAAGTAAATAATAACAGTGAAAAAAAAATCCTTTAATTATAGCGCCTGGGGGGGGTCACCTTAGTCTGCCTGTAAAGGGGCGCATCTGTACCATGTATAGAACCTGCTGCAGCACAACTGACATTTGTAAAGAAAAAAAAAACAGGCATTCAAATTGACTCGTGGCTGTAAGCCATTGCCAGCAATACAACAAAAAAATGAAAAAAACGACATGGGGTCCCCCCATGGATTTTAAGGGGAACCAACCCAGAATGCACCAGTCAGTGATGTCACAAGGGGGTGGTGCCACCAGGTGATGTTACCAAGTGGCTCTGCCCCTTACCTATTCAAGAACTGTCACTTGGAGGTGCAGGCATTCAGCCTTTGTCTCAGACGGAGCATTTTTTTCGGGTGCAGCGGTGCGACATTGTTTTTAATTTTTTTTAATAAAGGCATTGTCAAAAACTGCCTCCTGTCTTTATTTATTTTTGACACTTTTTTTGGTAAAATATAATATACCCTATACTCACTCACATGGATGGTTGGGATTTGGGGGCCCTCTTGTTTAAGGGGCTTCCAGATTCCGATAAGCCCCTGCATGCAGACCCCCACAACCACCGCCTAGGGTTATGGGGGAAGTGGCCCTTGCCCCCATCAACATGGGGACAAGGTGCCTTAGGGTGGGGGTGGCAGAGCACCCCCCCCATGTTAAGGGCATGTGGTCTGATATGTTTCGGGGGGGGGGGTCACTCGCTAGTCCCCCCCACCTTTCCTGACCTGCAAGGCTGCATGCTCGGATAAGGGTCTGGTATGGATTTTGGGGGGAACCCATGCCGTTTTGTCTTGGAGTGTGCTTATGCCTGGCCCGAACCGTTCGCCCATCCCTAACTATTACTAAGGATGAGTAAAGTGATATTACAGAAATGTATTTCATGGTGTAATTACTAATTTTGCTTTATAACTTAGAGTCTTTGAGTTGTAAAAATGGTCTATCAGAACCCCCATCAGAGTCTTGCCCCTTACAGCAGGACCCCCTTACATAACAGCCTCCATCAGAGCCCCCCTTGGATTAGGACACCCTTTCTTACATGAGAGTCCCCATTAGAGCCCCCTCTTACATTGGGAACCCAAATAGGGATTCTGATGTAAGGGACAACTCTGATGGGCTGAAGCTTATTTGGAATTTCTTTGCTTTGCTTTACTGAAGATCTTCTCAGGTCTGAGGGACGTGCCTCAGCGTAACCTTTTTCTAGAGTTCAGGCTCCACCCCATCACCTTGTGTCCTTGTAGTCAATCCTGACAGAGCCACTTAACCTCCTTGACTTAGATCAACACCCACTGTAACACAATGCTTCCATCAGTCAAGGTTTCCTTTTCCTAAATGACTGGGCCTTCAAGCTCTATTGTTTTAAATCATATGGTGCTGTAAAAAAAAAAAAAAAAAAAAATTCCAAGTAAAATGTATTCATTAATTAAAATTGCATTAACTCTATAAAAAAAAAATCTTAAAAAATAATTAAAAAAAAAGTTAAATTTCTACTAAAAATGATTTTGCTTGGCCTGCAAATGTTTGTAAAATATGGTAAAATTCAGAGACTCCTGGTTAACCACTTGCTGACCGTCAACCGCAGGTTGACGGCGACAAGATGGCTCTCCTGGGCAAACCACCGTCATATGACGGCGGCTGCCAGATCCCGCACTGTGAGCGCGCATGCGCCGCCGGAGGCACGCTCGCGCGCTCACTGTGTCTGGGGGGGGCCAGGGTGCGGGTGCTGCGGACTCGATCTCCGCCGGCTACCCGCGATGCCCCCCCGGAGTGAAAGAATGGAGGTCCGTGTAAGTAAACACGGATCTCCGTTCTGTTAGAGGGGGAAGGGAGTGATCACAGCCTTCCTCTATATGGAAGCTGTGATCACTCCCCTCCCCCTGCCAGTCAAACACTAAGACAGTTAGAACACGCCCAGGGAACACAGTTAACCCTTAGAGCGCCCCCTGCAGGTTAACCCCTTCACTGCCAATGACATTTACACAGTAATCAGTGCATTTTATAGCACTGATCGCTGTATAAATGCCAATGGTCCCAAAAAAGTGTCAAAATGTTCCGACATGTCCGCCGCAATATCGCAGTACCGTTAAAAATCGCACATCGCCGCCGTTACTAGTAAAAAATAAAAAAAAATAAAAACCCCAGAAATTAATTCTCATCATCCGTAAACGTGGAAACTTTTGCGCAAACCAATCAATAAACGCAGATTGCAATTTTTTTTAACACAGATATGAGGAAGAATATAAATCGGCCAAAACCGATGTAAAAAATGTTTTTTTAGGATTTGTATTTTAGCAAAAAGTAAGAAATTTGGGTTTTTTTTGCAAAATTGTTGCTCTTCTTTTGTTTATAGCGGCGATAAGAAATGACGCAGCGGTGATCAAATATCACCAAAAGAAAGCTCTATTTGTGGGAAAAAAGGACGCAAATTTTGTTTGGGTACAACGTCGCACGACTGCGCAATTGTCAGTTGAAGCGACGCAGTGCCGAATCGCAAAAAGGGCTCTGGTCAGGAAGGGGGCAAATCCTTTCCGGGGCTGAAGTGGTTAAGAGCATGAAACACAGCCAATGCGTTTCAGGGGAAAAAAAGCCTCCCCCTTTTTCAGAGCTTGAGCAATCGAGGTTAAAGGAATCATAATGGAATGGAATGCACTAGGGGTCCTGGGTTAAGGCTTGATGAACACTAACATCTCCTGATGGCTCTAAGAGCAGCCAGAGAAATGTATGAATCCTTTGGCAAAAGTAGTTCACATAAGTGTATTTCAACTGTGTAATTAGCTGTTTGAAGCTTTGAAAATAGGTTTCCTTGTTTGACATGCTCGCCAACTGAGCCGATGAGTGTTCACTGTAAAATTATAACTGTTTCCCCACGTGCCTCCTCTTCCATACTGTATTGGTTCATCCCCAAAGATTTCAATAGCAGTATGTTACAAAAGTCTCCTATTGTGCCTTGCCTTTGTTGGAGATGAAAAAGCATTAACAATTATAACTTTGTGGACAGAATAACATATGGTTCTAAAGGGAAAAAAAGAGATCAAACGTTTATTTGCGGTTTAATAAAGGGGTTATTCCTAAGCCATTTAGATACTTCTCAGGTTTTCATTCTCCTTCTTGGGGAGCCTAATAATGATGTAGAGGGCTTGTTAATCGATCAAAGACAGATAGTTCATGTTGATGCTTATGCTTTGGCTCTCTGCCTATCTCAGACGGCGCCCTGTTGGACTACGCGGCTGCTGCGGTTTAATTGAAATCCTCCACCGCAGACCTGATTGACATCTAGGTGAAAACAGCTCTTAATATATATTTCTAAAGTGGAAATAATTTAAAGCAGCGAGGCCGGCTCGGCAGCTCCGTCTCTCCTACAAACGCTCCTTTTCCTTTTGTGAAGTTTCTTGCGAGTTTCCATTTCAGAGGGTAAAAGAAAACATCTAACGATAAATTATATTTTCAGGGCCTGTTAAAAAATCTGTCATTATAAATTCCTGCAAAGCTGATCACAGAAGGGAGAAAAAAAAAAATCGGTGTAATTGCTTCGCCCTTTTACTGGTAGAAAATGCCAGTGCGGAAGATGACATTGTATGCTGCTGTGGTCTCTTGATTATACCGTTTGTTACTAGCCTTGCAACTATGGTTTGGTAACACGCTTCATGCATATGTGTCCTATGCAAATAAAAGGCCCATCTTTAAAAAAGTTGGATGCCTTTCTTGAAAACGTAATTTTTTAATCTTTTAAATGACCAGAGATCAGGGCCTAAGACATGGGTGCTTAACCGCTTCCGGGCCGCCCACTGCATATATACTGCGGCAAGGCGGCCCGGCTGCGCAAAATCATAAACCTGTATGTGATTTTGTGCACGCGATCTAGGGGGCGCACCCGCTCCACCGAAGATCTAGGGGGCACACATGCGCCACCGGAGCCCTGCTCCCACTGTGATTGGAGCCAAGCAACAGGACCGGTGACCACGATGGCTGCCGGGGGAAAGGCAGGATGGTGGTCTGACTATGTAAAAAAAGCAGACACCTTTTTTGTCAGGGAGTAAAAGAGATATCTTGTGTTTCAGCTAAGCTGGAACATGGATCTCTCTTTTCCTCCAATGCATCCTCTCCCCCACAGTTAGAAAGCACCTCCCTAGGAGCACACTTAAAATCTTGATCGCCCCTGATGTTAACCCCTTCGCTGCCAGTGTCATTTATACTGTGACAGTGCATTTTTTTTAGCACTGATCACTGTATTGGTGTCCCTGGTCCCCAAAAAGTGTCACTTAGTGTCAGATTTGTCCGCCGCAATGTCGCAGTCCCGCTAAAAACACTGATCACCGCTATTACTAGTAAAAACTATTTTTAAAAAAGTCCATAAATCCATCCCATAGTTTGTAGATGCTATAACTTGGTGCAAACCAATCAATCCAATCAATAAATGCTTATTAAGATTTTTTTTACCAAAAATATGTAGCAGAATACATATTGGCCTAATTTGACGAAGAAATGTGATTTTTTTTTTTTTGTTTAAAAACATTACTGGAAATGATTTATAGCATAAAGTAAAAAATATTGTTTTTTTTTCAAAATTGTCGCTCATTTTCTGTTAATAGCACAAAAAATAAAAAACTGCAGAGGTGATCAGATGCCACCAAAAGAAAGCTCTATTTGTGGGAAAAAAGGACATCAATGTTATTTGGGTAGTGTTGCACGACCGCGCAATTGTCAGTTAAAGCAACGCAGTGCCATATCGCAAAAAATGAAAAAAATGACATGGATGGTAAGCCGCCTGGCGCATTATCCATGGTAAGGCTGTTTTTATTAAATGACATTAGTAAAAACGTACTCACATGTTACAAGTGTTTAAAATTCACTTATATCAATCCAAAAGAGACCACCGTGTCCTGGGTGGCTAGCAGTGGTGTGAATGGCTAACTCGTTTCGAGGAAAGTCCTCTTCATCTGAGCCTTAAAAGTCAAAGTCAGGTGTGCATATGGTGCACTAATTGGGTATGCAGCCTGGGGGGGTAGTCTCCAACTCTTAAGGGTAAGTTCTAGTTCATCATAGCTCTCTAAACTGTGTTGTACTCTGCCTCTCTGCCTACATGTCTCCGATCAGACTGTGAGCAGGGGGGGCATGCAAAAGGAGCTCTGCTGGGTAGGAACCGGATGAGTAGGCTGCTGGCACCTCCTAGAAGTGGCGGGAATCCAGATGGTTGGCAACCCGACCAGCTGTGTGTGGGTGGAGGTGCAGACTGGTGAGACGCACAATGTGTCTCTGACAGGTGCGTTCTCCCCCTTTAATAAAAACAGCCTTACCAAGGATAATGCGCCAGGCTGTGAGCCTTCCATGTAATTTTTTCATGTTTTAGTATTCCAGACTTCCCCAAGTCAATAAGGGCAGCGGGCCGTGCACCATCCACCCAGTCACACCTCCACGGAAGTAACAGTCACCCCTGGCCCATCACACAGCTCAGGAGAGACACATTTTTTTTTTGGAGCATCGCAAAAAATGGCCTGGTCAGGAAGGGAGTAAAACCTTCCGAACCTGAATTGGTTAACCTGTGGACCTCCAGCTGTTACAAGTTCCATGAGGCATTGCAAGGCTGACAGTTATGACCAAGTATAATTTTGTGGTTCTACGAAATTTGTATGGAATGTGTTAATGTTAATGTGTTAATGATATCAAGGAAAACAGGAAAATAGATTCCCTGCAGCCAGTAGCAATAGACCCCCCACAAATAATAGATCCCCCCAGCAACAAAAGATATCCCTCAGCAACAAAAGGTCCCCCCAGCACCAATACACCTTCTTCCCAAAAACAATACCTCCACCCAGCAAAATAGGGTCACCCGAGCTACAATAGATCTTTCAACAGCTAGAAGCTAGCATCAATAGACTCCTCCCTCAATAGTAGATCCCTCCCAGCAACAATAGACCCCACACCAGCAACCATAGTCCCCCTACAACAATAGATCCCCTCCATAAAGAACAGATCCCCCAGCAGCCAGCATCAATAGACAGTCCAGCACACCCCAGCACCCCTTGCCATTACATACATTCAGTGCCAGAGGGGCCGGAACTGCATTCCCCTGCATACCCAATTTTGCCAGGACATCCACTCTCAGGATATGTTTTTTTGTTGCAAACTCAGAGATGAAATTTCCTTGGCAGGGGGACCTGGTCCTAAACAGGGCTGCTATCAAGTTTGGTTATGCTGGGTGGTATCTAGCCTGGCTAATTGGTAGTTAGGATCCAATGATTTGTGTCCTAAGCCTGAGTCTGGTGTGTAGTCTCTCCCTTCTGTCAATAGGTGGCGCTGTTGCCTTTGACATTAGGATGATGGATCATAGTGAAATCAGGTTATGAGTAATTATATTATTTCAGTCAATCAGCAGGAGTTTCTTTGGGCCGCTGAGCTGGGATAGTCTATTTATTCGGAAGCAGTCAGGTGATCGTTGTTCTTTTCCGCCTGGGTGGATGTGTGTCGAATCGCTCTGGGTTGCTAAGCCAGAAGCTGAGGTCTATCCCGGAAGCTCCTGGCTGCTAGGTCTGTCCGAGGCCTATCCAGGAATCCGAGCAGCAGCATCGAGTTAGGCTTCAAGTCGGAGGCCTAGCCAAGTTGAGGAGGCTCTACCTGAGGGAGAGCTGGATCAGTGCCAGCGGTAAAGGAGAAGCAGTTGCCACAAAGGGATGACCACTCCTGGTACCAGAGGCAGGTGTAGAAAGGATGGAGTTTTGAAGAAGTACCAGAGCAGACTCTTCACTAGCAGGGGACGGTGGAGAAGTGGGAGAGCTTTAGTAGACTCATCTAGGAACCTAGCAGGTGGAGTGGGTGCACCTTGAAGATAAGTGCAGCAGGTAGCTGCGAGTCAAGCCAGGGATCCAGCGGGTACAATGATTGAAGCTTGAGGAATACAGTAGTTAGCTGAGAGAAGAGCTCAGGGGATCCAGCGGGTGGCTGGGAGTCCCAGAAGTCTACTGAAAGACGGGAAGCTCAATGTGAAGATCTACAGTGGGATACTGTGAGATGTGAATGAAGATCTACAGCAGGATACTGCGAGTTACGTGTGCAGATCCACAGTGAGATATTGAGAGTGAAGTGTTGCTATAGGAGACAGCCATTGCTACAAAGATACAGATTGCTGCATTCAGCTTGAAGGCCCTTTTTCTGTATTGCTGTCTGCCTATTTCTATTTTTGTCTGTGAAGTCTGCCAATTTGCCATTGCATTTGCCTAAGGGTGTCCTGTGCCCTAACCCTCTCTCCCTTGTTAGTGTTAAGAAAAATAAAACTCTCTATGTTCATTTTTTAAAAAAAGTGACTGGCGCCCATCATTCCATGTTGCACTACAACCCACTATGCCTAATAACCTGCACCCTGAGGTGGAATGTCAACTCTCCTTGATTCTGGGGGTCACCATCAGGCCTCTGGAGGTCGGGGAGATTGCTACACATGACTCCCAAAGGCAGAGGCATGATAGAACTTGTAGTTCTTCAACAGCTGCAGGGTCACAGGTTGAGCACCCATGACCTAAGAGGTCTAGACCAAAATAGCAGCATCAGTAGGTCTGTTAACCAGATATTGCTAATATCATTATAGGCTGTCAAACAGACAAAAATGTGAAAATAAATGGTTTGATGTTATATTTAATTATTTGTTTAAGATTTTCTTAATTATTTAATTAATTATTTCTTAAAAAAATAAACCCTACACAAATATAGAGCAAGACAGCACTTGTAACATAAACTACAATCTCAAATGTGTGACTCGTAGACATAAAAAATATATTGCACGAATAAACAAGATGAATAAGTTCACATAATATATGTGCTATGTGTGCTTATTCCAATCCCATGTGTACCACTCCACCGCACACCACACTCACCAAACCATGTTGACCCCTTGTATATAACAAGAAAGTCAAACTGCGCTTCCTTAGACTGGATATTCCTCAAGCTGGATCAAGCTGGGCTTAAGGTATACTGCATGCACCATTAGCTGGGCCCTTTATCAAGATAGGGCTTACTCCACTGTTCCTTTAAGTCCTCTCAGACCACCAGACATGCAGCAGGCCCATCAAAAAGAGAAGCAGAAGCCTCTCTAAGGCTCCTTTCACACCAAGGCGTTGGAAAAAAGCCTGTAAAATCTTGTAAAATGCCATGATTTTAGTGTGTGTTTTTGCCGCGCTTTTGAATCACTAGCACTATAAATAGCGCCCCTCTAATGGTGTTTTTTAAGCGCTTTTCAAGCGTTTGTGAATCAATCATGTGACCTTTCCACAGCCTCAGTACACATTTCATGCACTTTTCAAGCGTTTTTCAAGCGCTTAACCATTATTTTCAATGGACACGGGCGTTTTTGAAGAGCTATTTTGAGCGCACAAAACAAGCTGAAAAGATGCTGCTTGCAGGACTTTTAGCAACGCCTAGCAAGCGCAACGCCTCGGTGTGAAAGCATCCATTGAGATGCATGGGGAGCATTTTTGGTGCTCTTTTTAGGTGCTAATTTTAGAGCAAAAACGCCTGAAAAACGCATTGGTGTGAAAGGGGTCTAAAAGATAATTTTGCATGTACAATGTAAACAGTAGATCAAGGCCTTTAGAAACGAAGACCGGAAACGCTGCTGTGTCCTTCAGCATGCTTTCCAAGAAGGCGAAAGTGATGTAATTGGAAGTCCACCTTGTGTGTGTTTCATCATAAAAGCTCAAAGTCTTCAGGAACATGTGGGATTGGAATAAGCGCACAGATCACATACTGTATATTATGTGGGCTTATTAAATCTTGTTTATTATTTTATTTAATATTTTTATATCTATAAGTCGCACATTTGAGGTTGTAGTTTATGTTATAAGCACTGCCTTGCCCTATATTTGTGTAGTGGTTTCCACCATGTTGCTGAAATGCTGCCTCCTGCTAAGACGTTGCCTATCAGCTGGTGGTGCAGTTTGTTGTGGCGTGATGCTGACAAAGCTTTTCCATGTAGTCGCTCATGTGTGCCAGGCTCCCCAGAGGCAAAGACAAGTTGTCCTCTGTGGGAGGTGTATCATCTGTGTCCTCTGTATACCCCCAGCCACGCTCCAGTGATGCCCACGAGCTGCGTTGGGTGCCACCCTGCTGTGAACACGGTTCCTCCTCCTCCTCATCATCCTCGTCCTCCTCATCCTCCAGAACTGTGCCCTGGCTTGACATTTTTTTACCTGGCCTCTGCTGGTGCAGGAACCCACGCTCCGAGCCACTTGTGAATGACTGGACTGATAACCGTGGAAATTACCCCTCTTCCTCCTCCTTTTCCTCCTGTGCCACATCCTCTTCCATCATCGCCCGAAGTGTTTTTTCAAGGAGACATAGAAGTGGTATAGTAACTCTGAGAACAGCATCATCGGCACTGGCCATGTTAGTGGAGTACCCGAAACACCACAATATGATACACAGGTCTCGCATGGAGGCCCACTCGTTGGTGGTGAAGTGTTGCTGTTCCGGAGAGCGACTGACCTGTGCGTGCTGCAGCTGAAACTCCACTATTGCCTGCTGCTGCTCGCACAGTCTCTCCAGCAAGTGCAAGGTGGAGTTCCACCTTGAGGGTGCGTCGCATAGGAGGCGGTGAGCGGGAAGGCCAAAGTTCCGCTGCAGCACAGACAGGCGAGCAGCAGCAGGTTTAGAACGCCAAAAGCATGCACAGCCGACCCGCACTTTCTGCAGCAGCTCTGACATATCTGGGTAGTTTTTTAGAAATTTCTGCACCACCAAATTCAGCACATGCGCCAGGCAAGGGATGTGCGTCAAACCGGCTAGGCCCAGAGCTACTACGAGATTTTGCCCATTATCACACACCACCAGGCCGGGCTTGAGGCTCAGTGGCAACAACCACTCATCGGTCTGTTGTTCAATGCCCGTCCAAAGCTCCTGCGCAGTGTGGGGTTTATCCCCCAAACATATCAGTTTTAAAACAGCCTGCTGTCGTTTCCCCCCGGATGTGCTGAAGTTGGTGAAGGTGTTACGCTGACCGGATGAGGAGGTGGTAGAGGAGGAGTAAGCCGAGTAGGAGGAGGAGGCAAAGAGAAATGCCCTGCAATCCTCGGTGGTGGAAGGACATGCGCCAAACTGCTATCCGCCTCAGGCCCACCCGCCACTACATTTGCCCAGTGTGCAGTTATAGAGATATAGCGTCCCTGGCCCTGCCCGTGCTTACTGGTCCACGTATCAGTGGTTATGTGGACCTTGCCACAGATGGCGTTGCACAGTGTACACTTGATCTTGTCCCCAACTTGTTTGTGCAGGGAAGGGATGGCATGCCTGGAAAAGTAGTGGCGGCTGGGAACCACGTACTGTGGGACAGCCACCGCCATCAGGTTTTTAAAACTGTCTGTGTCCACCAGACGGAATGACGGCATTTCAAAGGCCAGGAATTTTGAAATGCTGGCATTCAGGGCCAGGGATCGTGAGTGGGTAGGGGGGTACTTCCTCTTTCTCTCCAGTGTTTGGTAGATGGACAGCTGTAAGCTTCCATGGGACCGTGTGGAAATGCTTGGGGATGGTGGCGGACATGGTGGCGTTGCTGTCACATCATCTGTTTGCTGGGTGGCAGGTGACACTGGCACTGTAGAGGTGGAGGAAGAGGCCGAGGCAGCAGCAGAAGAGGAAGCAGGAGGAGCCCGAGACCTTTCTTAGATTTTCAGGTGCTTATTCCACTGCAGCTCGTGCTTTGCATGTAGATGCCTGGTCATGCAGGTTGTGCTCAGGTTTAGAACATTTATGCCTCGCTTCAGTCTCTGATTGCACAGCGTGCAAACCACTCGTGTCTTGTCGTCAGCACATTGTCTGAAGAACTGCCATGCCAGGGAACTCCTTTGAGCTGCCTTTGGTGCGCTAGGTCCCTGGGTGCAGGGGTTAGTAGCAGGCGTACTGTCTAGAGGATGGTCGATCCACTTTTACAACCTGCTTCCTCTTTTGCAGTGCTGGTGCCACTGTGCGACCACCACCTCTTCCTCCAAACTGCACATGTCACTCGCATGACCTTCATTCCATGTGGAGTCTAGGACCTCATCATCCTCCACCTCATCTTCCACCCACTCTTCACCTCTGCCCAAAGCCGCAGCAGTTGGCACCTGTGTTTCGTCATCACCAGAGACGTGCTGCGGTGGTGTTTCCATGTCCTCATCCTGAAACAGAAGTGGTTGGGCATCTGTGCACTCAATGTCTTCCACTTCTGGGGCAGGGCTATGTGGATGGCCCATGGAATGCACACCAGCAGAGTCATCAAAAAGTATAAGAGACTGCTGCATGACTTGGGGCTCAGACTGCTTGGCTGATTTACAAGGGACTGGGGTGAAAGACAGATGGCCATGGGGTTCAGGTGCCAACTCTGAGCTTTCAGCAAGGGATCAGGTGGGAGACAATGTGAAGGAACTGGAGGCATTGTCTGCCAACCAATCTACTATCGCCTGAACTAGTTCTGGCCTCACCATTCGTTGAGCGGCATTCTGGCCAACCATATAACGTTGAAGGTTCTGTTGGCTACTCACACCTGAGGAAGGTGTTTCATTTGTGCGTGTAGCTGGCACAGATCGACCACGTCCTCTCCTTGTAACAGGAGCTTCACCAACATCACCAACACCAGCAGCACCACGACCACGTCCCTTATTTGACGCTCTCCTCATTCTGGACGCAAATGTACTATGTAGCACAAATTTATATTCTTTTTTATAATGCTAATCTATCCCTCACACCAGCAGCAGGAACCTCTCCCTACACTAGTATGAGATGATTTTATAATGCTAATCTATTCCTAACACCAGCGGCAGGAACCTCTCCCTATACTAGTATGAGATGATTTTATAACGCTAATCTATTCCTAACACCAGCAGCAGGAACCTCTCCCTATACTAATATGAGATGATTTTATAACGCTAATCTGTCCCTCACAGCAGCGGCAACATCCTCTCCCTACGCTAGTATGAGATGATTGGACATGCATCGCTACGTGACTCCAGCTTATATCGAGGCTGGGTCACATGATGCACTGGCCAATTAGTAGGCACGGCTGTGATGGCTTCTAAGGGCAAACGAGCGAAGCGCTTGTTAATTGGCTGCCCTGCAGCTATTCGAAAGGCGCGAAAAAATACCCAAACCCGGACTTTTTCTCAAATGTCCGGGTTCGGGACAAGGACACCCTAAAGTCCGGTACGAACCCAAACTTTACAGTTCAACTCTAATCATAAGAAACGATGATGACTGGTTCTCAGTCATTAGTGGAGGCCCAGAGATATCAGTGACAGTAGGGCAGCTAAGAGCGTGCATAAAACCTATACACCTGTACAGCCTAAAACACATGTGTCAAAAACAAGGCCTGTGGGCCGAATATGGCTCTCCAGGGCATTTAATGTGGCCCTCACACCTCTCCTGCAGCTGAGCTTTCTTTATGTGGTATTTGATCATGATTGTCATTGAGCTGCCGGCGTCTTAACAACAAATGACATCAGTGTTTGATAAGGAGACAATGCGCAACTGCACAGCATCCTTGATTCCCCCTCCCCTGCCCCTCTCCATCAGCACTTGGGTCACATTAGCTAAGTGAGGGAAAGAAACTGAAAAAGAAGGGAAACATTGGAATACTAGTCAGTACCAGTGTGCAAATGTGTGTTTGCTTTGAAAGAGTAAATCACCTCTAATGATGGATGTCATATGTTGGGTGTCCTACTTGTTGCTGCATTATGTACAGTAAAACTATTATTTTAGTCTTTTACATTTTAGAATGGGGTGCCTTGAGATTGTGCAAAATTTTAAAGGTTGCCTTGACTGAACAAAGGTTGACAAACACTGTGTTAGTCTATGGAACCATCTATAGGCAGCTTTATAGATCAAAGAGGAGAAAGGGAGTGTGGTCACATGGCTTTTACATCAAAGAGCAGATGGGAAGTATGGTCTTATGGCTTGGAAACCAAAGCGGGTTAGGGGAAGTGTGGTCACATGGAATATTACACCAAAGAAGGGGACATGGGGTCACATTGCTTACAGACCAAGGAGAAACATTTCTCACAAACATCTATTTTATGAGGATTTCAAAAAGAAAATCCTGACAAATGGGGTGTTTGGAAGGAGAACCCTGAAAGTTTATGAACATGCTTGCTCACACCCCTCCCCCCTCCTTCTTTGTCTAGTAATTATAGTATTTTCAGATCAATAAAGATATATATGAATTATATACATGTCTTCTGAAAAATGTGTATGGATTTTTGCATGGTCTGTGTTTTAAAACCAATGACTGTAGCTTTGCTGAAGCTGACCACCAGCTGCATTATGTATATAAACTACATTATTTTTCTTCATTGCATTTTATTATAAAACGATATTATAAAACGATATACTGAAATTACAATGCCCCATCCCAAGGGAAATATCTGTTTGCCGCCTTCATAAACACTGACTGTCCACACTAGATTTTGTCAAGCATCTTGGGATTATCTTCAAGTGCTACAGAGCAAATAGAAAATACATGAATAAAATATACCTGGAGATGAAGTTACATTGGGCCTTACGTATAAACATCTGGTGGAATAAAACACATCTCTCTAATTTCACAGCAAATTGTATGGACCGGTTTGAACCTTTCATTGTAGGTCTGTGGCAAAGGCGTGCGTCTGTTGTTACTGCCCCCAAGCATAAATGAACTCTAACTGGTGGATCTTCCTTGGACAGAAAATAAGATAATTATATTAGAAAAGGCAGGTGAGAGGCGATTAAATCATAGAAATATAGAATTGTGATGGCGGAAAAAAGATCAAGTGGTCCATCGAGTCTGCCTCGTTTTCTTTTATTTTATTTATTTATTTATTTGTATGTTTCATTATAGATGTATGTTTGAAGCTATTTACTTAAAAAAAGTAAATATTTAGTGGCTTTGTATACATTTTCTCTATTTATGTATTTATTATGATTATGACTAAAACAATAAAAAAAATACAATAAAAGTGTGTTGTTTACAGAACTCAGTAGCTTAAGTTGAAATGCGTATACACAAATTAAAGAGTTAGGATAGTGACTCAAACCTCCATGATATCCTTCCTCTGTACTGCTCTGAATGGGGTTTCAATCAGAGATAGTGTGCTGAAAATCCACACTCTCTATGGGAATCCTCTGGCATGTGTGTTATTTGTATTAAATGTTTTTTATGAAAAGATTGGATTCAGAGGGTGTGTGTGTGTGTGTGCATGTGTGTGTAATTAATAGATATAAAAAAAATAATTAAAACCTATAAACCTAATGAGGATCTAAAGTCAACAAACCAAAATTACATGTGTGCTTCAAGTTAAAATTTTCAATTGTTCCACCCGGTTGCTATAAAAATTGTGTGTACATTTATTCCCCATACCATACAATACCTTAAAATCATTCCAGAGATCCCCATCTTCTTCCATTTTATTTATGTGTCTACATTTCATTATGTTCTCTCGATATCCCCCTTTCTAGTCATACTTTCAGATGCACTGAGAGCAGAGAGTGAGTGATGATGAGAGAGGAACCTGAATGAATATTCCTCCTTGCTAGCCGCTGGATGGTGCAGACTTTAGCTGGCCATAGAGTATACAATTTTCTTTTTCAATTTTTTTAAAAATATGGCTCACCGCCAGCATAAAGCTGTCCCATCACAGGGTCTAAAGTTCCCGTCTGCTTCATGGGTCCAGAAAAAGGTCACAGGAGCCCAGCAGTGTCTAAGCCCTCTCACAACTGTGCACTGTTCTATATCACCCCTCATGGACACCTACTGGCTGTTTCCTACTTCTTTCAGCCCTCTCTTGCAGGTGGGTTAACCCTTTCAGGACAAAAGTACCCATAGTCATGGTTGGAAGCTCTTTCCCATCCAAAATATCTCCAATCCTCTGAATTGCAGGACCCACATGAGGCTTAGTAATCTTGGGAAAACTGCAAGCTAGTTTTCCTCCTTTATCAGATCACTCTGGAACCCCTCACCCTGCATGGATGAGAATCCCTAAGTACTCCAACCGTCTCCTGTTGTCCTCCTAAAAGGGACCACAACCCAAACAATAGGGACACATACCTTCCATCCAGGACCCATCCCTTGCATCCTGTAACACTGGACATAAAAATTTTTGGCATAATTTAGCATGATGTTACCTTACCTTTTTTTTGGAGTGGGTATTTCCTTAAGGTTGGGTTCACACTATTGCGAATTGAATGTGGGTTTCCCTACATCCAATTCACATGTTAGGAGATTGTGACTGGCTCTCTATGGAGCCAGTTCACACATCTCTGGAGCGGCTCCGGTGCGATTTCTTCTGGCACATTTCAGCTCCAAATTCAGCCAAAAATTTGGACTGAAATTGGAACTGAAATGGTGAATGGGGATGCACTGGACCCCTGCTGTGTGCCGCTCCGTGCTGCGGTGTGAACCCAGCCTTAGGGTCTGTATCCATGGGCTTTGAGAATGTGTGAGTTAATTGGATATCACTGTAAATGAAGGTAAAAGAAAATCACACATTTTGAATTGTCCCCAGAACAGGAATAGAGGAGAAAGCTTCCAATAGGGTCATTCATTGTGGTGTCAACCAGGCATCCCCTCATTTTGGAGAGATTTCCTCTCACTTCCTGTTTGGAGTAAGGTACAGGAAATTTCCCATTGGGACACAACTGGCAAAAAAAAATATAGGTGGTTATAAATCTTCCTTACTTTATCCAACATAAAAAAATATGTGTTGCCTTTAGTTTTACTTTAAACATATTGCAAAAAGTTCACTAATTACAACAGAAAGCCCTGAGTATAATGAGCATTGTGTTATATAATTCTCTTACACCCACCTAATCCTTTCTTTGTTCACTTTTCCACTGGAACCTAATAGCAAAAGCTAAATAGCCTAGAAAGGAAAAAAATCAACCTAACAAGCTCAATTACTGATTTTTATTGGAGTTAAATTGAATTAGTAAATAACCTGATAACTAGGACATCATTATGAGTCTTGCTGCATCAGGTAACACTGTCAGTTCCCATTGCGTTACTGGGATCCTGTGAATCCAGCATTCACTGGGGATGAATTAAATAGCAATAACTTCCATTCTGTAGTTGTCATTCATTTGTGTGGCTATTACAGCTATTGCTTTTATGGTTGCCTCATACCAGCAGCCTGTTTTTACAGTGTAATAAATAAGATTTAGCAGCCTCAGAGACAGATGCCTTTTTGTGGCTATGTGTCACCCACTGGGACCTGACTTGGCTTATATAGCCTTGGAACTCATACACTTTATCAGAGGACAGTGCTCCTAACCATGACATTTTTTTTATAAACTAATAATCATGCTCTAAAAGATGTAGAGGCCTTGTTTTCGATGATGTCTCTGACCTACAGTGAATAGGGAACATTCATTTTTCTTTCTGATCTCAAGTTAATATATAGGCTGCATTATTGCTGCTGGTGTCTAGTAAATGGACAGGCTGCATCATTAGAAAGACCTCTGGTCTATAGTGAATGGATAGGCTGCTTCCCCAGAAATGTCTCTGGCCTATATAGTCAATGGATAATATGCCTTTACAGTGATGCTCCTGGTCTATAATGAATGGGTAGGATGCATTTCCAGAAATGTATCTGGCCCATAGCGAATGCATAAGCTGCATTCCCAGAAATGTCTTTGGTGTATATTCAATGGATATGTTGCATTCTCAGTGATGAATGATACATATAATGAATGGACATGCTGCAAATTATAATGAATGGACAGGCTGCAAACCCAGAATGTCTCTGCCCATAGTGAATGGATAGGCTGCATTCCCAGAAATGTCATTGCTGTATTTTCAATGGATATGTTGCATTCTTTGTGATGTTCCTTGTCTTTAATGAATGGATAGGCTGCATTCCCAGAAATGTCACTGGTGTTTTTTCAATGGATATGTTGCCTTCTCAGTGATGTTCCTAGTCTATAATGAATGGATAGGCTGTATTCCCAGAAATGTATCTGGCCCATAGTGAATGGATAGGCTGCATTCCCAGAAATGTCTCTGGCCTATAGTCAATGGATAGGCTGCATTGTCAATGATGTTATTGGTCTATACTGAAGAAATAGACTGCATTTCCAGAAATGTCTCTGGCCTATAATCAATGGATAGGCTAATTCTCTGAGATGTTTCTTGGCTATAATGAATGGATAGGCTGTATCCACAATAATGTCTCTGGCCTTTTGTGAATGGATGGGCTCAATCATTAGAAAAGTCTCTGGCCTATAATGACTGGATAGGCTGCATTCACAGTGATGCCCTTGGTCTATAATGAATTTATTGGCTGCATTCCCAGGGTTGTCACTAGTCTATAGAGATTGAATAGGCTGCATCATTTTGTTTCTAGTGAAAGCATAGACTACATTCTGATGTATTCCGTTTGACACTGCTAAAATGAGAGGCTACATTTTGAGGAATGTCAGTGCTATCTAATGAAAGGATAGGCTGCATTGTAAGTGGTGTCACTGATCTCTAGTAAAATGATATGCTACATTTTCAGCAATGTCACTGGTCACTAGTAAAAGGATACACTCTGTCCTCAGTAATATTACTGGTCTCTAGTAAAAAAAAATAGGCTATATCATCAGGGATGTCACTGGTCACTAGGTAAAGGATAGGCTACATTCTCAGTGCTTTCACCGGTCCCTATGTAGACTACCTCCTCAGTGGCATCACTGGTCACTGGTAAAAGGATAGGCTAGTGATGTCACTGTTCTATAGTTGATGGATAGGCTACATTCTCTGTGCTGTCACTGGTCTCTAGGTAAATAATAGGCTATATTCTCAGTGAGGTCACTGTTCTATAGTTAAAGGATAGGCTACATTATCAGTGATGTCACTGGTCACTAGTAAAAGGATATACTACATTCTCAGTGATGACAACGGTCTACAGTAAAAGCATAGGGTATATACTCATCAATGATGCCATTGGTTTTAAGTGAAATAATAGGCTTGTTTTACAACAATATCACACATATCTAGAGAAAAAATAGGCTGCATTTCAATAATGTAACTATCCTGGAATAAATGATCAGACTACATTCTCACCAATGTCACCTTCTAATAAATGGTCTGGCATTAGTGATTTTATAATCCTCTAATAAATGGACAGGCTACATTCTTAGTAGTATTAGCAATCTTTAGTGAATAAACAAGATAGATCATCACTGAAGGTACTGGCCTCTAGCGAAGGGCCAGATTGCATTCTAGATAGATACTGTAAATTGTCAGTACATTCTCAGTATTGTCACGATCTTCTAGAAAACAGAGAGACAACATCAGTGATGTCAAAATTCTCTAATGAACAGATAGGTTGCATTCTCGCCAATGTTACAATCTTTTATTCAGCAGATAGGCTCCATTCCTTTATTCAGTGGATAAACTCCATTGTCAGTGATGTGGCCATCTTGTAATAAGTGGACTGGCTACATTTTCAGCATTGTTACCATCCTCAAAAGCAGTGTTTCTCAACCATTTTTCAGTCAAGGCACTCTTTTAAATGATAGAAAATCTCAAGGCACCCTTTAAAATTATGGAAGGTCTTGAGGCACCCAGTTCTAAAATGTAAAAAAATATTCTACTAGCGTTACACAATGCAGCAACATCCACACATAGGACACCCAATGTTAGAGGTGATTTGTTTCTTCAAAAGCAAATACCCTTTTGCACACTGGTACTGACTAGTATCCCAGTGTTTTTCTTCTCCTCCAGTATCTCTCCATCAGTCAGCTAATTTTTAGGCATTTTGCCAAGGCACCCCTGAAGAAGCCTCTAGGCACCCTGGTTGAAAAAGGCTGCTCTAAAGTATGGACAGGCTCAGTTTTCAGTAATGTCATAATCCTCTAATAAATAGATACATTCTTAATAATTTCACCATCCTCTAATAAACAGATAAGTTCCATTGTCAGTGATGTCACCACCCTCTAAAAATGGATACATTTTAAGTGAGTATATATAAGGGAGGGGGGTGGCATTTATATAGAAACATAACACCTTTGTAACTGGTTGACTGCCATTTTGGACCATATGGTGGGAGCTTACGTATGTCATTACTCATGTTATTACACACATGCTACTGCCTGTAACCTCCTAGTACTGGCGGTAACCTCCCCAAAGGGTTCTGGGACTTGTCCGGACTTAACTTCCTATGAACCATATGACTATTATCGGATATTGAAGTGTCCATCTTTGTGTATATCTGAGATCAAAGGCCCTGATGAAGCGGGTGATCCCACGAAACGCATCATTCTTCAGATAGTGATTTCATTAGACCTTTATATATTCACCTTTCTGTCAATTCCTGTTTGAGGATATGTGGTATAATTGCCAATTGATTTTAGATTATGATATTATGAAATCACTTAAATTTTAAGTTTTTTCAACCTGTGCATTTTAACATTGTCATAATAAAGTTGTATATTTTTTTATTTATTTGCTGTCTCTACATTTTATCTTTGGAGGTATATTTAAAGCCCCAATACATCATTTTTCTTTTTGTCCTACATTTTCAGTGATGTTACCAACTTCTAATACATTTATAGCCTTCATTCTCCATGATGTCACCATCCTCTAATAAATAGATAAGTTCCATTGTCATTGATGTCACCACCCTCTAAGAAGGGAGAGGCTAAATTCCCAGTGATGTTATCATCATCTAATCAATAGATAGGCTTTACTGTCAGGGATGTCACCAACCTCGAAAAAAAAAAATAGGCTACATTCTCAGTGATGTCATCTTCCTCTAATCAATAGATAGGCTTCTTTCTCAGTGATGTTCCCATCTTCAAATAAATAGATAGGCTCCTAATGAATGGGTAGGCTATATTCTCTGTATCATCCTCTAAAAAATGAATAGGCTTCGTTTTCAATGATGTCACCATCCTCTAATACACAGATAGGCTGCCTTCTCAATGATGCTATCAATTTCTAATAAATGGATAGGCTACATTTTAGTGATATAAGTGATCTCTACTGAATAGACAAGATCACAACAGAATGGATAAATTCCATTTAGAATAGATAGACAGACAAATACATTGATATTGGTATACAACACTGTGCTCTTATTTACCTACTAGGAAATTCAAAAGAAAATAAAAAAATTAAAAGAAAACTGCAAATATAAAAAAGCAACAGCTAAAAATAAGCAAAAAAGAAAGAAATGAAAAGAATCCATGACATATCAGTCGTCTATTGAAAAATACTTTCAGCACCTTGCTGGGTCTAATGAACCAGTTTATTTATAATTCATTAATATGTAAATGCTCCATTCACATGATTAACGATATCAGAACAGAAAACCGGCTCAGACACATATGGAATTCCTAATAAGTTCATATTCTTGCTAGTGAATTCCTTCACAATAAGTCTACTGGAGTCTCCGAAGGTCCACTAAAGACTTAATATAGCATAAAAAAAGACTGATAAGGCTTCCCAGTTCCGGGTAATTGCCCCAAGCTTCTCCTCGCTCAAGTCGTCCACTTTTCAAGCACTGAATTGGAAATGTCCTTCTTGAATTAATACATGAGAGGGCTCCTGTTATTCTGATGTGTGCTTGTCTGGTCACAAAAAGTAGAAAGAAAAATGCCAAAAATAAAAAATCTGACCAGGAAAAGTATGCACTTAAAAGACCAAAACAAAAATGCTAATTACTTAGAAGCATATTTCTAAAAAATGAATGTGATTTTCACCAAACATTTACTGCATCCAGCATCCACTAACATATGGCATATGAGCTTAGGGGCTATTATAGTGTCACCTATAGAAAATGTAGGGGTATAGAAGTTTGATGCCATGTTACGTCCACACATAGTTTTAAAGGGGTTCTAAAGGCTCAAGCCCCCCCACCCCCCAATACTTATCTGATCCAGTGATGTGCATCAGAGCCTCAAATCTCCGGAGACTCTTCCTCCTCATTGGCTGAGACAGCAGTGGGAGCCATTTGAAGCCTCCCACTGCTGTCAATCACAGCTAGTTAGCCAATGAGGAGTGAGGGAGTGGGGCCGAGCTACGGCTCTGCATGTGAATGGGCAGATCATCAGCTTGGGAGCAAGCCTGCTTGGGTGCCCCCATTGCAAGCTGCTTGCTCTGGGGGCACTTGGCAGGAGGGAGGGGCCAGGAGCACCAGTGAGGAACCCAAGAAGAGCAGGATGGGGGCTGCTCTGTGCAAAACTGCTGCAAAGAGCAGGTAAGTATGACAGGTTTATTATTTAAAAAATAATAATTATTGCCTCTAATATCATTTTAAAGCTTGACATGAGGGGTATCTATTCACTTGGCACAACTTTATCTTTTATATTTTATCAAAAATGTTCAATACTTTGCCTTTGGGTGCCCTAAAATTAACTGTGTTTGAATATCTCACAAGTCAAATGTCTAGGATCAGATGAAAGCAATTGGGTGGCTCTACAGCCATGGACCCCCCGGAAGTTTGTAGCATCTCCCCATACATCCAAGCCCGGGACCAGCATGGCAGGAGTTCCTGGGTAGAGAGGAGGTAGACCAGTGAACATCTGTTTGCTGATATTCCCACCTATTAAGAACCGTGTGTAAGAAGCATGTGTACTGCTGTCACTTTCCCCAGGGAAAAAGCTAACGAGCATGATCTGTGTCAAAAATCCCCATGATGTCTCATTAGAGATAACCTGTCACAACAACGTTCTATCACATAGGAGATTTTATGATCCCCTATGTGGTGAGGCTGCAGCTGAGCACAAGGATGGAGCTCTCTTGTGTACCAAGCTGGATGGTATGCACACGCCCAGTGGCAAAGCTGGGCTACATTCCAATGGTGCCACTAGAGGCGCCGACTAACCCAAACAGTGCAGTATCCTGACGCTGTAGCAAAAGTTGCCAACAACACCAAAATTTCCCTGTAGCCCACAGACATAGACTGTGAACAGAAAAAAGTCCCACACACAGCTCGAAGGCAGGGACAGTAGTAGGGACCCCCTTACAACTTATGTGGTCAACAGAAATACCAAGAAGCACCATAATCTTCAGTAATCCTGGTCTGGCACATCCATCATGGTTTTTAGGGACTAGTCTCTGCAGACCCAGGTCATAGATCTCTCGACCAATGGCTGAGAGAGCTGACCGGTGTTCAGGTAGGGGGTCTGCCTCCCCCCCCCCCAACCATCAGAACACAATAGCTCAGTGGGGAAATCGCTGTATTAACATTGGATTGTTAGTACAGGATCTCCTCCCGAGCTCTTCAGTTTTTTTTCATTTAGCCCGCTGGGTTGAGTTGAATTTTCAGTAATATACAAGCGACTGGCTTGATGCAGAATTGCAGCTTGAATATGGTAACATACAGATCAAGGAATACAGAAATCCGTATTTGAAATGACAATCCAAAGGCATCATGGCACATCAATAAACATCAGCTTTGCCAAAGTAGTACAATCAGTCACATGCCATATAAAAGAGAGAGAAAAAAGGGAGAAAAAAAACCTCAATGTAAAGACAACCAACAAAACAACTCTTATCCTTAATGGCACACACTGCTATTGTTAAGGATGAATTTAAATACAAAATGCTGAAAATAAAGCTATTAACATTCCTAAATGTTTCCTATTACATAGCAAATATTACATTTTTTAGTTTAATTTCACTATAAATAGCTGGTGTTCACATATATCTTCTTTATCAACGTCTAAGTCTAATTTTTGACAGATTTCTAAAGCAAAACATGTAAATCCTGCCATTGTGCCCAAGAGGCCAACTTTGTATTCACAAGCAAATGCAACAATTCAGGGCTCTTTCACACGGGCTTGTACGTGTGCGGACTTCGCTTTGCTCAGCAGGGATCGATCCGCTGATCCCCACTGAGCAGGCGGATGACAGGTCCGACCACCTGTCTGTTTTCATCCAATCCTATCCAATTCGATTCTCCAGACGGATGGAAAAGAGGGTTTCCATCCATCTGGAATTCAAGAACAGGATCGGATAGTGGCGGGTGTCAGCGGACATGTCACCGCTGACATCCACCGCTGCATAGGGCTGAATGGAGCGTCCGATCAGGTCTGCCTGAAAAACTGACAGGTGGACCTCAACAGAACGCTCGCGTGAAAGGGGCCCTATAGTGAGGAATTTTACTAAGCTGGAGCACTCAGAATCTGGTGCAGCTGTGCATGGTAGCCAATCAGCTTCTAACTTTAACTTGTTCAATTAGGCTTTAACAACCAAACCTGGACAATGATTGGTTTCAATGCACAGAGCTGTACCAGATTTTGCATGCTCCAGTTCTAGTAAATCCCCGCATAGGGTCATTTATATAAGCATTTATCCAGAATACTTTAAGTTTTTCACTCCTGTGAGCCAGGGAACACGCAAGTCATGTATGATCTACACCAGGATATGCAATGAGCGGACCTCCAGCTGATGCAAAACTACAAGTCCCATCATGCCTCTGCCTCTGGGTGTCATGCTTGTGGCTGTCAGAGTCTTGCTATACCTCATGGGACATGTAGTTCTGCACCAGCTGGAGATCCACTAATTGCATATCCCTGATCTACACCATGGAGTGGTTAATGTGATGTAGTGGAAGCTATGTACCTGATTGAAGTAGCTATGTACAGTAAGCTATCTCAGAGGGAGCTTTGTTGCCCCATTGCTCCAATAATGGAGACATTCTTTAGAAAATTAAAAAACACTTGCCTACTGGGCACTTTCACCCCCTTCCTGCCCAGGCCAATTTTCAGCTTTCAGTGCTGTCACACTTTGAATGACAATTGCGCGGTCATGCAACACTGTACCCAAACTAAATTTTTATCATTATTTTGAGACAGATAGAGCTTTCTGTTGGTGGTGTTTAACCACTGGGTTTTTGTTTTCTTGCTAAACAAATGAAAAAAGACCAAATCTTTTGGAAAAAAAACATTTTTCTTAGTTTCTGTTAAAAATTTTTGTAAATAAGTAATTTTTCACCTTCACTGGTGTGCACTGATGAGGCTGCGACTGATATGCTGCACTGATGGGCGCTGATAGGCTGCACCGATGAGGTGGCACTGATTGGTCACTGAGGAGGCCCCACTGATATGCGGCACTGATAGGGCACTGATAGGCAGCAATGATAGACGGCAATGATAGGCGGCAATGATAGGTGGCACTGATAGGTGGCAATGATAGGCGGCACTGACAGGCATCACTGATGGACACTTATTGGCAGCACTGGTGGACACTGATTGGCAGCACTGATGTGCACAGATTGGCATCACCGGTGGGCACAGTTTGGCATCCCTGGTGGACACCGATTGGCAGCACTGGTGGGCACAGACTGGCAGCACTGGTGAGGCTGCACTGATAATCAGAACACCAATGATCAGTGCCCTGATTGTCAGTGCAGATGTCCCCTGTGTGGATTTACCTGTTTTTGGCTCTCCTTTCCTCACACGCTGTTAGCGTGTGGAGAGGATTGCCGATAACCGGTGAATCTTGTTTACATTGTGATCAGCTGTGATTGGACACAGCCGATCACGTGGTAAAGAGACGCTGTGATTGGCTCTTTATCCTGATCTGTGATCAGCTGTGTCCAAAGGACGCAACAATCACAGATCACTGCCGATGCACCCCGCAGGAGGGTGCACAGGCAGCGCAAGCCAACAAGGACATCATATGATGGCTTCCTGGCAAAGTGTGGCTGCGCTATAGCCATCATTTGGCTATAGCGCAGTCGCAAAGGGGTTAAAAAAATTTGTTAAAATATCTTTCATTCAGGTTTGGGATTGTTGGCACCATCCAACAATTGTCCTACAAACATGGTTGAATAGAACAGCATATGGTAGTAGGTACTTGCACACCCTTCAGTCCATGACCTCATGTTTAAAAGAGACATTGGAAAAAATTTGGACGAACAGCAATATAAAGTCATTTCAAGCAAAAGAAAGGTCAAAAGACCAATCTTATCTAAAATATTTATCTGGGTTAAAACACTTTCATCTGCATTGTTTGTTTTTGGAACAAATCCCAGCAAATAGAACAGATCAATGAGCATTACAATATCCCTAAAGCTTTGAATTGTTCTAAAAGCACCAGGCAAAAAATATACAACACAAACCATCCTATATTTTTTTATAATTTGGGGGCAAAACAATATTTTGCCTCAAATAATTTGGACTTTTTTTCAACAATGGTTCATAAAAAAAAGAAAAACACAAAATGTAAAAGCCATTACAGTGTTTAATTTTTGAATTACATTTTTTTTAATATTCCATTTCAGGAAAAATAATTTATGTCAAAACACCAAACTATTCTTGAAGTAAAATTAAAAATATTAGCAGTCGCGTGGAAGAAAAATATGGATTGCCCGAATGCAGAAAACATAAAACCAGGCTCCTGGAAGAATTAATGAAAGGGATAGCGCACGACTCGACAGATAATTTCTATTTAGGAGAAATAAAAAATGTTTTATGAGGGAAAATAATGATTCTGTTTTATCAAAGTTTAGTTTTAGGAAATGATCTGTCATTCTGACAAAGCCTGGAGACACATTCATATCTCATATAACGGAGAATTACAGGCTGGCAAGAAAATGTCACATAGCTGTAGAGAGAGACTCTAGAAGATAGTATACACCAAAAGAGGAAAAATAATAGCAGGAAAAAAAAAAGAAAAATAATAACAGACACAAAAGAGCTTACGTTGAACCCCGAGGTCTCTATACTGACAGGACATAAAAGTTGTATCTGTCTAGCTAGAACAATGTGAACTTTGATAGAACGCCAATAACATTTTTTTTATCACTATTATTTTTTGAGGCTAAATTCACATTTCACTGTGATTTAGTGCATATGTATTATTGGATCACCATAGTAATAACAATTTTATATATGTAATTAATACCTGTAATGACAGCATTCCATATATAAATTCCTTAATTCTTTACAGGTCTTTACATTTCCACATTTCTTGTAGACTTCCTTCATAACATCTCCAAAATACGCCCCTTTCTGACCGTTGAAACCACTAAGCAACTTATTCATTCCTTTGTTATTTCTTGTCTTGACTATTGTAACTCCCTCCTCATTGGCCTACCTCTTCATAGGCTATCCCCTCTTCAGTCTATCATGAATGCTACTGCCAGGCTCATCCACCTTACCAACCGTTCAGTGTCCGCCACCCCTCTCTGCCAATGCCTACGCTGGCTTTCCGTTGCCCAACGAATAAAATTCAAAACACTAGCAATAACATAAAAAGCAATTTACAACTCTGCCCCAAGCTACAATATCCAATCTTATCTCCAAATATCACCCAAACTGCCCTCTCTGCTCCTCCCAAGACCTTCTGCTCTGTAGCTCCCTTGTCTCCTCCTACCTTGCTCATCTCCAGGACTTCTCCAGAGCCTCTCCCATCCTCTGGGACTCACTTCCCCAATCTGTCCAGTTATCCCTTACTCTGTCCACATTTAGACGATCCCTGAAAACTCATCCCCTCGGGGAGGCCTATCCTGCCTTCAGCTAACTGACCAAATCTTCTACTTCCCTCATCAGTTCATCCCTTGCTGTTACTACCCTTTGTTTCAACAGCCCCTCCCTATTAGACTGTAAGCTTGCAGGAGCAGGGCCCTCCTAACCCTTATATTGAATTGTATTGTTGCTGTATTGTTTCCCTATATATTGTAAAAACTGTTGGCACTATATAAACCTGCACAATAATAATAATAATAATACTATTATAATGGCCAAGCTATTCAGCAAAAGTGTCAGTTACAGGGTTGGAAAAGATTAAAACACTGCCAAGGGTGCCTACAACTGTCAGCTTTTAGTCACATGGTTTAAAGTGTAGCTATGGCCAAAATCAAAAATAACATATATGATGCAGCGGGGTTGATTTACTAAAACTGAGTGCAATATTACTTTCAAACCGCCTAGTAATTCCATGTATTTTTTACTCACAATTTCGTTTCTCTCACTACTGCACTTTTCCATTTTAGGTGAGGGCATCTGAAGCCCATCTGTAGTCTCCTAGCATTTCTTCCTGAAAGAAGTGCATGGTGGGTAACACCTTAAATCGCGTCATTTCCTGTCTGGAAATAACACGATTTTACATTACAGGGAAGCTCACTGACTCCTGGGAAATGATGAGTCACATCTCCCAGGAGGCCAAGGGAAGCAGGAAGTGAGGAGAAGAGCCTAGGACCTAATAGGAGCAGATTACAGAGACCACCTAGCAACAAGCGACTTAGGGTGAGTATAATTTTTTTTTCCTTCAAATGTAAGTCTATATAGGCAAAGGACTTGAATGATGTAAAAAAAAAAAATCTGGGTGGAACTCCGTTTTAATTGAACAAGCTGAAGTTAGAAGCTAATTGGCTGCCATGCACAGCTGCACCAGATTTTGCACCTTACAGTTTTAGTAAATCAAACCCAGTATGTCAGTAGCAGTAGCACAGCAGTCTTTGTTTTTATGCCCCCCCCTCTATAAAATAGTTTATTACCTAGTAATAAGAGGCCAAGCTGTCCAGCAAAGGTGAATGTCAGAGGGCTGAGACAGCCTTTAATTGTAATTCTTTTATTCCAAAGGAAAAAATAAAACTATTGATGTAACTACTTAAAAGCGCTGGCTGAAGCTGGGCTTTACATTGGTATTCACTACTGTAAAGTCCATCTAAATCTAAAGTCCATCCAACACTACCCTCTCCAATGATTGATGAAGCTGCTGTCCAATGGTGGCTATGGTGCTCCTCCATAGATGAAGTGGAGGGGTGAATATGGCTACCCTAAGATCAGAAGTGTGTTACTGGCCAATCACCAAGAGGCAATAATGGATTAAAAGTCTGAAAAAATGAAAATAAATGCAGCCACCACATCCAATGATTAGTAAGCTACAATTTATTAAACCTTTGGTTTTTGGATTCAGTTATGCTTTAAACATTTATTTTCTAAAAAACAGATTGCCTTCCAAGGCGGGCCGCCATCCTAAGTCAAAGAACAAAATATAGAGGAGAATCTCAATAGAAAAGGTTGGACTTCGCTGGCACACAGGAGACTAAAAGGATATGATAAAATACATTTTATTTCATTCAAAATTTAAAATATCTATCAAAGACAAAAATGAATAAATGGCATAGGGGGTACCCATGCGAGGGGAATACCAGATCAAAGCACAGACAGTCTATTGGATACAAGACTTGATTACATCAGAGCATGATACATAGTACTAAATACTGTGTACATGCAATAAGTCGATATGTGTTGGTCGACGCGTTTCGTTATTGAGCTTCTTCTGGACCTTGTACTTGTAGACTACAATTGAAAAATACTTCTCTATATTTGCAAAAACCCTCATCCTATTCTTACTTTTGGGATATGCTCCCCTAACATAATGCTTACTACTTACATCTAGATACTCATGTGTCCAACCCAGCCAGCCCTACATCCCCTGTGTCTGCACCCTGATCATTTTTGTCTTTGGAGCCCAAACAGCCGCAAGTAAACCAAATAATTACTTTGTTCCTCATTCCTATATGCTAAAATAGCAGTAGCTGAATATACTAGAATAAAGTATTTTTCATGTGTACAATATGTAGTCTACAAGCACAAGATCCAGAAGAAGCTCAATAGCGAAACGCATCGACCAACACATATCGACTTATTGCATGTACACAGTATTTGGTACTATCTATCGTGTTCTGATGTAATCAAGTCTTATATCCTGTAAACTGTCTGTGCTTTGATTGGGTATTCCCCTCGCATGGGTACCCACTATGCCATTTATTCATTTTTGTCTTTTATAGATATTTTAAATTTTGCATGAAATAAAATGTATTTTTGTATTTTATCATATCCTTTCAGTCTCGTGTGTGCAAACAAAGTCCAATCTTTTCTATAGAGGTTCTCCTCTACATTTTGTTTATTTTCTAAAGGAAAAAAAAACTATTGTAACTGTTTAAAATGTGCCAGGCAAATTCAAGCTCCAAAGCCCGACTCTAGGCAGCTGTTAAATTTAACCATGCTGTGCCCCTTTCCCCTACACTGCATGGGTTAAATGCATGTTTGTCTAGAGCAGTGGTATCCAAACTGTGGCCAGGGGGCCAGATGCAGCCCTTTGCTTGCTTTTATCTGGCCCTTGGGGCACTATTCCTCCCCACTGACACCAACAATGGGCCACTATTCCTGTCACTGACACCAACGATGGAGCACTATATCTCCCACTGACACCAACGATGGAGCACTATATCTCCCACTGACACCAATGATGGCGACCTATTCCTCCCACTGACACCAACAATGGGGCACTATTCCTCCCACTGATACCAACAATGGGCCCCTAATGCATGGGTAGGTATAACAAAGTCCAAAGTTGGACTTTAATTTGCTTGTCTCTAACTTGAAGTGTTACTAAATCCAGGACCCTGCATCACCTATATCTGGTCTCCCACAGTACACAGAACATGGAAATGCAATAGCTTTAGTTAATATAAACTGCTAAATACCTTTTCTCATCAGCAGTATATAGCAGTCTTGTGACTTCTATCAGTGCCTGGTTAATGCTTATAGGAGGAGTTTACATTCTGCTCTGACTGTCCCAGAAGGCTGCAGGACCCCTGACCCTCTGTATGGCCCTGTGCCGATCACATACACACTCCCCAAGAAAAAAAAAAGCTCTCTAGAAATACACACCAAACTGAGCATGTGCAGCTTGTCCCCTAGACTCTGTTCTATCAGGAGATGGTTTGGGGATGATGGAAGAAGGGGAAGATCAGAGAAAACAGGATCAAACCGCCTTTTTACACAATGTAGAGGATTAACCCCTTAGGTTCCACAGTGAGTATAACAAGCATGCTTTACTGCATATACAGGCTGATTTTACTGTTGTGGGTTTAGTAACACTTTAATGTCCATATAACACTTCATTTCCACCCAAGACTACCCTGTTCACATGGGGACAACACTACTCTGTGATTTCATCACAGACAAAAAAGGGTGGCCACCCTGTTAAAAGAAAGTGGAAAAATAGTAGATCCACTGGCAGGATCAACAGCTAATATAACTATGTTATGCATTGTGGTGTGCTCTGTTTGTGTACTGGACTGATATTCAAAATCATTAACACTATAGTGCAATGCACAAAAGGCCTTGTGTTGATATGTTTTACCAAATATTATTACAATTATTACACATTAATACAATTCCATTATTCATTTAAAATGGCCTTTTTTTTTTCATGAATTAATGCCAAATGACAGAAAATGGGAAAAAAGACATAACATCGGAGTAAAGAAGAATGAAAAAAAAAAACATTAAGAGTGTTGTTTAGGTTCAATATGGTTCAAGAACTGACTCACAAAAAAATGCGATAAAAGGAACATTAAATAATGTATTGTTGAAGAAAAAATGAATTGTACTCTGAAAAAAAATGTGTTTAAACTGGGTATACAAACCTAGAGAAACAGTAATTGTGTCTTTGCACTGTAGTTTTCTATGTGACAATACACTGACAAATCGTTCTCATTTTCCAAGGAGAGTCCCATGTGTTGAAATTTGCCCAGGCAATTGATTTGTGTCTGTGTGTTACATGGAATTTTCAGTATTTGCTGTTATTCAGTATTACATACTGCCAATCTGGCCACTCAGAAAATAGATGTTTCAGACCGTTTAACAACAATATTGGTAGGTTAGCCAAGAGGGTTTTTGTTTGTTATACTTTAGCTGTTATTACATATATATATATATATATATATATTGCTTCAAAATGGATTAAAACAGTATACATACAGTTGTGCTCATAAGTTTACATACCCTGGCAGAATTTATGATTTCTTGGACATTTTTCAGAGAATATGAATGATAACACAAACGCATTTCTTTCCCTCATGGTTAGTGCTTGGCTGAAGCCATTTATTATCAATCTACTGTGTTTACTCTTTTTAAATCATAATGACAACAGAAACTACCCAAATGACCCTGATCAAAAGTTTACATACCCTGGTGATTTTGGCCTGATAACATGCACACAAGTTGACACAAAGGGGTTTGAATGGCTATTAAAGGTATTTATCCTGACCTGTGATCTGTTTGCTTGTAATTAGTGTGTGTGGTCAATGAGTTTCTGGACTCCTGACAGACCCTTGCATCTTTCATCCAGTGCTGCACTGACGTTTCTGGATTCTGAGTCATGGGGAAAGCAAAATAATTGTCAAAGGATCTGCAGGAAAAGGTAGTTGAACTGTATAAAACAGGAAAGGGATATAAAAAGATATCCAAGGAATTGAGAATGCCAATACGCAGTGTTCAAACTCTAATCAAGAAGTGGAAAATGAGGGGCTCTGTTGAAACCAAACCAGGGTCAGGTAGACCAACTAAATTTTCAGCCACAACTGCCAGGAAAATTGTTCGGGATGCAAAGAAAAACCCACAAATAATTTCAGGTGAAATACAGGACTCTCTGAAAACATGTGGTGTGGCTGTTTCAAGAAGCACAATAAGGAGGCACTTGAAGAAAGATGGGCCGCATGGTCGAGTCGCCAGAAGAAAGCCATTACTGCGCAAATGCCACAAAGTATCCCACTTACAATATGCCAAACAGCACAGAGACAAGCCTCAAACCTTCTGGCACAAAGTCATTTGGAGTGATGAGACTAAAATTTAGCTTTTTGGCCACAACCATAAAAGTTACATTTGGACAGGAGTCAACAAGGCCTGTGAAACACAGAGGTGGATCGCTGATGTTTTTGGGATGTGTGAGCTACAAAGACACAGGAAGTTTGGTAAAATTGATGGCAAGATGAATGCAGTATATTATCAAAAAATACTGGAGGAACATTTACATTCATCAGCCAGGAAGCTGCACATGGGATGTACTTGGACATTGCAACATGACAATGATCCAAAACACAAGGCCAAGTAGACCTGTCATTGGCTACAGCAGAATAAAGTGAAGGTCCTGGAGTGGCCATCTCAATCTCCTGACCTCAATATCATTGAGCCACTCTGGCGAGATCTCAAACATGCAGTTCATGCAAGACAGCCCAAGAATTTCCAGGAACTGGAGGCTTTTTGCTAAGAGGAATGGGCAGCTTTACTATCTGGGGAGATAAAGAGCCTCATCCACAGATACCACAAAAGACTTCAAGCTGTCATTCATGGTAAAGGGGGCAATACGCGTTATTTAGAACTGGGGTATGTAAACTTAGGATCAGGGTCATTTGGGTTGTTTCTGTTGTCATTATGATTTAAGAAGAAATCATAAATTCTGCCAGGGTATGTAAACTTATGAGCACAACTGTATTTTTTCTACCAAACTATGCATTAAAATGTCAGACCAGGCACTAGTTAAAAAAGCATGTGCACAAAATTTTGATGGCATGCCTTCCCCCAACTCCCTTGGCATGACCATTCTCTCTGGCACCAAACAGTTTTCATCAGATGGCAGCGGCCTAATGCACATAGAAATGTATTTGTTTATTAGTTACTGGCCTATGTTGCAATGGCCCCCTTTACAGTAACAGTGTCCTATTTTACACCGTTTTACCATAAATAGTTTTACCATAAATCATCCTATTTACAGCCCATTAAAACTTGGTGGTCAGTGGTGGCTTGAAGGGACTTTATTTAGTCCCTTGAATTTAGTGGCCAGTTAGTGATTGATTGTTCTTCCCTATTAGCCCTTTAACTTGCTCACATAGAGGTTGCTTTCTCTAGCAGCACATACTTACATTTCCTTCCCTGCCCCACCACTCCATTCAAAAGTAAAGGAAAACCCAGTTTAAGCTGCAAGTTACCAAAACTGTAGCTCTCACAGGGTTTTAGGCACCCGGTATAACAGTAAAATGCTGTCACATGCTCTTATAGCAACGGCCAGTCCATACAGGGGGCAGGGGCGCAGCCCCCCTAATCCATACGCCCGGCCCCTAATCTACTTTCAAGGCACTGGACGCATGGATTCCAATGTTTTTTTTTTTTTTTTAGATGCACGTGATTAAAACCAGAGGCTCTAATTGGCTTCAAAAAAAGAGTGGGCTCAGGGTGCAGAGCACTGTACTCCGAACCCACCCAGTTGTGGAACAATAGCACATTAATATTCATTATTGTCTTCCTGATTCTCCTCCTGGCCAATCCTGGCAGGGGAAGTGGGTCCTGAGACCCAATTGGCCGAGAGTAGAAGCAATCCTATTGACCGCTAAGGAGGAGGAGGGAGGAGATAAAGGGGAACTCACGCCGCCGTGAAGCCAAGGAAGAAGGAGGGTGAAGCTGCCCGGAGGAAGCCCGCGACCTAGATGGGGTAAGTGCGGGGCTGGTGACTGACCGACCAAACGACTGGGGGGTGTGGGAGACCCGACCAACCTGGGTGGGTGTGTTGGTGGCAGACGGATTGCCGCCCCCCACCAGCCACCACTGGCTTTTACATAACCAAAAATACCAGGTATTTCCTTTAGCGCCCTGCACTAAACAGAGAGGTGATGGAGAATTAAAGTTAAGTTAGTGCTTGGGGTATAACAGAGATTAAATTGGACATATTGACTTGCCCTGAGTAGGCAAAACACAGGGTAGCTTCAAAGCTGGTGGTCAGTGGTGATTCACAGTCAGTGGCTGCATCACTTATTTGCTGTGAAACTGATACCAACTTTGGGTCCCCACTCTGGCTTGTGCAGCCACATCTGGTGGATTCCATCCAGGGTGAAGGTACCTGTGGCAGGTAGTGTCCAAAGGGGAGCTTGTACGCTGAAGATTCAGGCGAAAACGTAGTCGGGCAGGTCAGGTCAGCAACAGATCAAGCAAAGTGGTACAAAATCGGAATCCATAGAGTGGTCAGGCGGGCAGAGGTCATACACGAGCTGGCGGTGAAGTACCAAATCAGCAGGCTGGAGAGTGGTCAAGAATTCAGGCAGAAGTTCATACACGGGAATCAGAATCACAGAGCTATCAAGTTCCAGGGAGCAAGTCCAAACAAATGGGCACTGAGTTCTAGAAGAACCCAATTGTAAGCACCTTCTTATTTAGGTGCGTGTGCTAACCACACATTGGTTCCATTTCTGGGCCTCATCCCCTTTACCATTGTTCACCGGACCAGACTGCAGCCTAAAACAGTGCTGTAATCTCCAGAAAACCCTGATGAGCATCAAATGTAACCATACACACTCTGTGTGGAAACATATTCTCCAAAATAGGACTTGACTCTAGGATGGGTATCCAGCAAACTTATGAATGTACGTATACACTTCCCACACATCTTCCTGTACTTTCAATATATGTATAACAGAACACTACTCTAAGAAGGATTTCTCTCACCGGCTTTTGTCCTTCTTTTTGTTCTTGACTTTGCTCACCTGGAGAACCACTAACTCATCTAAGGGTGCCTACATGTGTAGTATGTTCTCAGCCTTTCAGAAAAGTCCTAAACACTCTATTATTTGATTAGTGATTTAATTTCCTAAAGTTGACCTTGGCTCCATATATCCCACCTTTTGCATCTCACTGTCAAACTGTTGTCACAGAGTCTGCCCACTAAAGTGAAGGGCAATTGTTGAGATGAAGAAGGGATTTGGGCCACGCATGGCAACTGGTGTGTTAATAGCACCCCAGGTTTTATGTCTGCAGATAACCAGATTTCATATAAACACAAGTTCACTTTAAAGCGCTTCACACATGTATATTATATCTGCAAAGAAAGCTCCTAATTGGCTTATATAAGAGCGCCTCCAACTTTCCTTCCCGCAAGCCATTCATTTTTTTATATTGTTCCCGAGGGAGGCAAGATGCAATTGTTGAACAGTGTTATGGGCATGTTTGTGCAGTTCTCGAATTACCATTACTATTGTCCCTTGTCTATAAAAACTCATAATTTTCTCTCTTTGCACCATGCCACACTTCTCTGCTCTACTTCTCTTGGTTTTGCAAGTCTCTATTCCAGTAATTTCCAAAGCAAATAAATGAAAAAATTGAAATTGTGCAGTGCTATAGGGGGGAAAAAAAACTTGAAATAAAATGTGATAGAACTAACAGAAAACTGGCTAAAATTCAAGAAAATATATGTTTTGTTTTTAATTGTGTCCTCAAGGAAAATGACCTCTCACACTCCTTACATGGAAACCTTTTTTTGTAGTAAGAAGCTGGATAAATAGGTGAAATTGGAAAAATGTAAAGAAAACACATTTATATCCAAATTCCTCAACAATACCACATTGACTTTGTTATAATCAGGTTTATTAACAATATACAACATGTGCCTCCACTTACCCAATATAAGCCTCCCTTTCTTTTTGTATCCTACTGACTTTTCTGTGGAAGTCCCTGTATTTTACTTATGGTTTACTTTAAAGTGGTAGTAAACCCTCCTATCATTTTCAGCCAAGGAAGCTGCCATCTTTGCCTCTGTTTAATCTACAACTGCCATGATGCTGCACATGTGATCAGCTATGATACCAGCCATTGGATGGTTTGAAAGTTTGGTTTAGAGCACAACCAATGGGAGTGTTACATTTCCGGCACGTGCCGGAAATGTGACTGGTTTTTAACATGTTAAATGCATGGGTTTACTACTGCTTTAAAAGATAAGTGTGGGATTTAAAAAAAACAAACACACATACTCAATTAGGTGGATGCAACATCAGTCTGATGCTGCATCTGCCCCCCACTACCTTAAAGATCAAAAACTGAGCGATCAAAGACCGCTGATCACTCAGTTCTCGCTCTTCACTGAACAGAGAGCTGGTTACTGTCAGTCACCAGCTCTTTGCCCTGCCCCTCCAGCACTCACTGGAGAGCCTTGTTGTGCAAGGGGTGGGAGTGGCTGTCTCAGGCTCTAAGCGACACGCTAAGAGGCTGAGCCATCTGCCGGTCGGGAATCTGGGTGGATTCCTGCAGAGCCTGGACCGGCTGAGCAATGACAACTGACAGCTGCATGCAGCTCTGTAACCATAACTATATCATCATATGTAAGTTTCGTATGTAAGCAGTGCAGTTACTTTATTTGAATTGGCATCAGAGCTCAGAGTGGGGGAGGAAGAAAGCAGCACAAGGTTCATTTTCTAACAAGGAGCATGCTGATAAGAAAATAGAGTGACAGAAAAATTAGCACATTACTGTGCTGCTTCACCTTTACTGTCTGGTCACAGGCCGGAGCTCAGAGCAGGATGGATGGGTGAGGCCCGCCATCAGCCTAAAAGATTAAGGACATCTAGTAGCAGAAAAGAAGTACTTGGACAGCCCAGGATTATTGGTGAGTGTTGCAGCAGCAGTGGTAGATGTGTATTTTTTAATTAGCTTCGTACATTCTCATACACATATATTACTGCGCACTGTCTGTGCACATTCTTACAGGGAGAAAAGAACACAGGTGATGACCTTAGAAGTGGCCTACCGCTACTGTATTGGTCAATCAGCAGGTTAAGCAGCTTCATTGCACTAGGGGGCAGAGTCTGGATCATAAGGCTGGCTAAACCGAATGACCAGTTTTTTTTTTTGCAAACAAGGCACTTTTCCCTTATGTATTTCTCTAGGGTAGGGGCATGGAGGTGTCCAGTGTAGTTTCTCAAACTGGTCTCTTGATGTTGCCATAGTTAGGGTTGGAACACTGTATTGAGAGTAGGTGGTGTATTCAAGTAGCTGCTAATGGCCCCTTGAGTAGTGAGTGGGGTGAAACGCAGATAGTTAGGAAGTGCCAGCCCTGCCACTGCCATTGTGGGGCATCTTGGGTAAAGGGCTCTGCATAAATAGTCTGGTGGGGGTCCGCCTAAGGTCATCAGTTGGTGCAGTGCAAGGAGCAAGGCAGTAAATATATAATCTTTAAGATCTAGCTTCCAACATCAGGGGGGGTAGCAAGGAAGAAGAGGTGCAAGACTAATGGGACTACTCACATCCCTGTGGATTGGGAGGCAGAACTCTACCAAAACCACAAAAAGGTGCAGGCTGCTCTTCAACTTAGCTTGATCCTCTGATGTGACTTGTTTGCAACTTAAAGGGGTTGCAAAGGCAGAAGGGTTTTTATCTTAATGCATTCTATGATGCATTAAGATCATAGAGGAGGATCTGTGCAAAACCAACTGCACAGAGGAGGTAAGTATAACATGCTTGTTATTTTTTTAAAAAAGCGAGCTTTTACAATCACTTTAAGCAGTGTGCAATCTTCAATAGATGGCTGAAAACGTATATATATATATATTTATTTATTTATTTGCAATCAACTGTGTTCCAGTAAAGTGTTAAAAGGTGGTCTTTCTATGGACTCTTATTCTTCTTACTTTAGAATGGGAGTGCCTTCTCAAATCTTAGGCTGATGTAAGGGTCCAAGTTTTGAGAAGACAATCCTATTATGAGGTTTTAATGTTGTATGGACTCATCCTTCTCCTAACCTCATAAGGGCAATGTCTTCTCAAAACGTAGGGTGCTGTAAGGGTCCAGGTTTTGAGAAGACAATCCCATTATGAGCTTATAATGTATATACTCTTCCTTTTCCTAACCTCATAAGGGGAAGGTCTTCTCAAGACTTAGGCTGTTGTAAAGTTCCACATTTTGAGAAGACAATTCTATTATGAAGCTATAATGTTATATGGACTCTTCCTTCTTCTAACCTCATAATGGGAATGTCTTCTCATAGCTTAAGCTGCTGTAAGGGTCCAAGTTTTGAGAAGGCGATTCCATTCATAGTAGGTTTTAATGTTGTATGGACTCTTCCTTCTCCTAACCTTGTCAAGGAAATGTCTTCTCAAAACTTCTCTAAGGGTCCATAACTGGTTCCCGATCGCGTATCGTATATATACTGCTGCAGAGTGGCAGCGTCCTGCGAATCGCCGTATATAAGCGGCAGCTTGCGCTTGCGCAGCTAGCGGATGAGTGTCGCCACCGGCGCACTCTCATGCCCGCTGCACTCTCGTGCCTGCTGCACTCTGCAGGAGTGTGCCCGCAGCTCAGGCAGACCTGATGTCCGCCGGCGAGCCGCGATGACCTGGCAGAGAGAAAGAACGGGGAACCGGCGATGTAAACATACTCTGTCAGTGGGCATGTAAGAGATCTACCGATCCCTGTCACTGGGATCAGTTAGATCTCTTATGCCCATGGCAGCCCAGCCCCCTCACAGTTAGAACACACCTAGGGAACACAGTTAGCCCCTAGATCTCCCCCTGCAGGTTAACCCCACACTGCCAATGACATTAATACAGTAATCAGTGGCTATTTAAATTTCTGATCGCTGTATAAATGTCATTGATCCCAAAAAAAGTGTCAAAATATCCGACATGTCCGCCCCAATATCAAAGTCTCAGTAAAAATTGCAGATCGCCGCCATTACCAGTAAAAAAAAAAATGTAAAAATGCCAGAAATTAATTCTCATGGTTTGTAAATGCGGCAACTTTTGCGCAAACCAATCAATAAAGGCCGATTGCAATATAAATCGGCCAAAACCAATGAATACATTTTTTTTGTATACATTTTTTTTTTGGAATTTGTATTTTAGCAAAAAGTAAGAAATCTTGTTTTTTTTTGCAAAACTGACGCTCTTTTTTGTTTATAGCGGTGATCAGAAATGACGCAGAGGTGATCAAATACCACCAAAAGAAAGCTCTATTTGTGGGAAAAAAAGGACGCAAATTTAGTTTGGGTACAACATCGCACGACCGCGCAATTGTCAGTTAAAGCAACGCAGTGCTGAATCGCAAAACGTGCTTTGATCCTAACATGGGAAATTCTTCTGGGGGTGAAGTGGTTAAAGGACAAGTTCATCTTTTGGAACATATTACATGTTTAGGGTGGAACATAAAACATGTTCCAGCAGCTGCAGCCTCTTCCCCTCTTTCTCCTTCCCCAGTGACAGCAGGAGGGCATCTTCTCCAGGCTCCCGCTATCACAGTTTAAACAAACGTGGCCGATCGATGCTCGGCCTGCTCAGCTTCGTCATTCATTTACAGTCCTCTGTGAATGGGAAACTACAAGTCCCGACAGCTTTTGTAGATATGAGATACGTGCAGACAGATACACTGACAAGGAGGTCAGGAGGACTGGAATCTTGGCACCCACGATCTGCTGATATAAGTAAAAAAAATAATAAATGCAAATTTTTTTACCTGCAATTTTTTGTATTATTTTTTTAAAAAGGTGACTGTATTCTTTAAGGCCTTAACCACTTGCTTACTGAGCACTTAAACCCCCCTCCTGCCCAGACCAATTTTCGGCTTTCAGCGCTGTGGCAATTTGAATGACAATTGCGCGGTCGTGCGACGTTGTACCCAAACAACATTTTTATAATTTTTTTCCCACAAATAGAGCTTTCTTTTGGTGGTATTTGATCACCTCTGCGGTTTTTATTTTTTGCGCTATAAACAAAGAAAGGGCAATGATTTTAAAAATAGAACAATATTTTTAACTTTTTGCTATAATAAATATCCAAAAAAAATAAATAAATATTCATCGGATATATATTCTTCTACATATTTTTGGTAAAAAAAAATCGCAATCGGCATATATTGATTGGTTTGCGCAAAAGTTATCGCATCTACAAACCATGGGAATTGATTTATGGCGTTTTTATATTTTTTTGTACTAGTAATGGCGGCGATCTGCGATTTTTATAGGGACTGCAATATTGTAGCGGACATGTTGGACATTTTTTACACTTTTTTGGGACCAATGACATTTACACAGTGATCAGAAATTTAAATAGCTACTGATTACTGTATAAATGTCATTGGCAGGGAAGGGGTTAACCTGCTGGGGGCAGTGAAGGGGTTAACTGTGTTCCCTGTGTGTGTTCTAACTGTGTGGGGGCGGGGATGCCAGTGACATAACAGATCTAACTGATCTCGATCACAGGGATCAGTAGATCTGTTATGTCCCCAGAATGGAGAACTGTGTTTACATCGGCGGTTCCCATTCTGCCGCTCTAACAGAGGATCACGGGTCTCCAGCGGACATTGAGTCGGCCCGACCTGCGGGCACGCAGCGTGCGGCGGGCGCGAGAGCACGCCGTCTGTGTGTGCGCATGGGGAGCGTGCAAAGGGGCGGATGTCCGTGGAATAGACTCCCCCCAGAGGTGGTTTTGGCCAGCACATTTGATTGCTTTAAAAAATGCCTGGATTCTTTCCTTAAAGTGGTAGTAAACCCTCCTATCATTTTCAGCCAAGGAAGCTCCCATCTTGGCCTCTGTTTAATCTTCAACTGCCATGATGCTGCACATGTGATCAGCCATGACACCAGCAATTGGATGGTTTGACAGCTTGGTTTAAAGCACAACCAATGGGAGTGTTACATTTTCGGCACGTGCCGGAAATGTATATGGTTTTCAAACTGTCAAATGGAATGGTTTACTACCGCTTTAATGTAAATAATATAACTGGGTACTAACATTTTAGGTAAAGTTGATGCAGGGTGAATCTGATTGCCTCTCGGGGGAACAGGAAGGAATATTTTCCCCCGTTATGGCAAATTGGATCACGCTTTGCTGGGGTTTTTTGCCTTCCTCTGGATCAACCGTGGGTGAAGGATTGTATATGGGATTGTTTGGTTATATATAAATTATTATTGCTATTATTATTATTTTTTTTTGGTTGAACTGGATGGACTTGTGTCTTTTTTCAACCTGACTAACTGATGTAACGATGACGTCCCCCCCCCCCGGCAATTCAGATCCGTGCTGAAGCTGTCTTTCGGCTATAGCGCGGATCTGGACTGGTTAAGGAAGATATAAGACAGACTACTCATAATTCTTGGTCAAGCCAGGTATCCAAGGGAGGATCTCATGCCCTTAGTACTACTGTGAGTCTACGGAACCAGCCGATAGCAGTCAGGAATGGGTTAAAGAGCAAGGATGCCCCCACCACATGGCTGTGCACGTGTAGGACATGCAGCCCAGCTTGGCTACATAACATTTGAACTGCATATTTAGCTGTTTGCATATTACAGCATAAAACACGCATACCTCGTTTGCTGCGCCCTTTTACACAGAAATATCACATTAGAGACTTAGATGACTATCGGGTAATTATGTGTATTCCATATTTGTAGCGATCTTCCCAGGGAGCCACATAATGATGCTTCTGGTGGTGCAATCAATCAAGGCTGCTTCTTGTCCATTACCAATCACCCAGCCTCTGTCTCTGCGCCATCACGATGCAGTTGGCTCACCGGTCAGATCTGCTGCAGACCCGAGTGACACGGAACAGGAAAAAAATAACGGGCAGCTTGTGTGTTCGGATGAAACAAAAGAAGCCGTCCTCTCGCTCGTACACGTCTGCCTTGTCTTTCATTAACTATTCACAGTGGCTTGTATTTCGCTCTGTTACATTTGTTTGTCTCATACCCTGTGGTTTATTATCTGCGTGGATGCAGGAAGAATGTTAAGTAATGTTCCCGGCTGATAGCAGCTTGTGGGAAAAATAACATCATTAGGATCTGTAAACAACTTGGGAATTATAGATGAGGTATGCTGATATCTATAGGTTTCTACTACTTTCTCCAAATCTTATCAATATAAACAGTTCACCAGACTACAATGTATATGTATGATAGGCCCAGCAACATAAGCCCATCCTATAGACTGTGGGAACACTACCTTTGTTAACCACTTTAGCCCCGGAAGGATTTCCCATGTTAGGACCAGAGCACTTTTTGCGATTCGGTACTGCGTCGCTTTAACTGACAATTGCGCGGTCCTGCGACGTTGTACCCAAACAAAATTTGCATCCTTTTTTCCCACAAATAGAGCTTTCTTTTGGTGGTATTTGATCATTATTATTTATTATTATTATTATTATTATACAGTATTTATATAGCGCCGACAGTTTGCGCAGCGCTTTACAATATTAGGGCAGACAGTACAATTACAATACAATTCAATACAGGAGGAATCAGAGGACCCTGCTCGTTAGAGCTTACAATCTAGGAGGGAGGGTTAAATGATACAAAAGGGCAGTAAACTGCGGGGGATGAGCGGATTGAGAAAAAAGGAGTGTAGTTATTAGGTGGTGGCAGGATAGGCTTCCCTGAAGAGAAAAGTTTTCAGGGATCGCTTGAAGGTGGATAGATTTGGGGCCATTCTGACCGATTGGGGTAGGGAGTTCCAGAGGATGGGAGAGGCTCGGGAGAAGTCTTGGAGGCGAGTATGAGAGGAGGTGATGAGGGAGCTGGAGAGCAGGAGGTCTTGGGAGGAGCGAAG
>BLSH010145781.1:511918-571228 GCA_018402905.1 Glandirana rugosa
ACCATTAAAATTACTTTTTAGAATTTTTACGACATTTTTTCAGGTTCTTCCAGGACCTCCAGACGTTTTCCTTCCTTTTACCCCCATTCCCACCCTGTTCACGGGATGTTTCTTTACCCCTGTCCCTTTATTGGAATTTATAAAATTTTTTTTATTTTTGTATTTTTTACGTTTTTACCTCTAGTAGAAATTTTACCCAGACTTTTCATAATTAATTGTAATCTCCGGTTTCTTTACAAGATTTTAGTAGAAGTTTGACACACTTTTTTCATATTTATTCGGCCCTCATGGGTATAGTGACAAGACGTTTTACACACACAGTGAAATTTTTAAAAAATTGTGCAGAAGAGATGTGCACTGATTCCCGGTTTCATTTAAAGTGACACACACATTTTGCAGAACAGTGATATGGGTACTCCCGGCTTATTTATACTTTTTTCACACAGTTTGAAGATGATTTTAGAACATTTCTTTGGCCTCTAATGTTAATTAATACTTTTCAGACCCATTTTAAAGATGATCTCCATTTTTGCATTTTTTATGTTTTTATTTTTTTTAAAATATTTAAGGTTATTTCCCTGTCCCCATTTCTTTGTAGGGCACTTGTCCCACCCTTACCCCCATTTTCCTTCCTTTTGCAGACCTCCAGGACCTTCTTGGACTTTTTTACAGCATTTTTAAGATTTTTCATTAAAATTACCAGAACCCCGGACCCGGATCCGGACTTTTTTTGAAAAGTCCGGGTCCGGGTCCCGGACACCCCAAAGTTCGGTACGGACCTGAACTTTACAGTCCGGGTTCGCTCAACTCTAGTTGTTATCATTAGAAAGCCGACCGCCAGCTTTAAAAAAAGTTACCGGGGTCAAGCCTGCAGTTGCAGGCTTCTACCCGGTACAACCCCTTCCTCAAAACGACTTATGGGTACGTTGTTTCGTGTGAAGTGGTTAATTTAAATTAAATGTGCTGTTAAATGTTCTCTCTATATATAACTACTTTATTATGTTCAGGAAACAAATAAATAAACATGGATGTTTCCATCGGGTATATACAATACTGCTTATTTACTAGGCGACTTAATTTATTTATTACAGGTAATTATATACTGCCAACAATTTACATAGTGTTTTACATATTGTACATTCACATCAGTCCTTCCCTTCAAGGTTTCTTTCTCACATGCATACTAATTATACTTATACTGGTAAGAGGAGCCAATTAACCAACTGCTTTAGTATGCGTTTGGACTGTGGAAGGTTGTCTCTTGGTTGGGATTCAAACCCAGGATCCTAGCGCTGCAAGGGAAAAATGCTAAACCACTGTGCTACCCATGGTTTAACAGTTTACATTAAAAACATTGCTGTTTACAGTGCTGAATAGCTGAAGATCAGAATATACACACAGCTAAATGAGTCTTAAGAACAGCTAATCCCCTCCTCCTTGCTTGCATTATACAAATTCTGATGAGTTTTAATTATTAAATTATTATTATTATTATTATTATTATTATTAATAATAAAAAAAATCAATTAAAGAGAGACAGGCTGAAAGGATAATTCTACTTCTGTGTTCTCGCTTTAAAAAAAATCCTTACTGTTGATTTAGAACAGTGAGCTAATGACATGGCCACTGATGTGCTCTGGAAGACAAAGTGCCAATGAACTGATCTCAGTACATCACACCGTTTCCTTTTTTTTTCACAGTATTTTAATTGAAATGCCAGGGGTGAAAGTTGCTGGAAATAGCTGCAGTCTGGCCTCAACACAATCGGGTGTCAACAGACCTTTAAAGCATAACTCCAGGAAGCTTAAAAAAAAATCCACCTTTGCAGTGCCCCTGCCTGCTCTGTAACCCGTGTCTGGTTATGGTCGCACTCCAGCCTCCTCAGTGTTAATGCCCCTGAATTGTCCATGATGAACCCAAGGCTCCACCTACAGACCTGAGCCTTGGACAGAAGAGAAGGGCACCATGGCGGGCCAGTATGGGGTGGAAGGTAAGCAATGATTCCTGGACAAACCGGCATTTAACCCTTGTACTGTTACATTTGTATCATGAAAGCACCTTCTATTAAGTTCTTGTGTATATGTATGCCAACTACATATTTAGCTGTTTGGGAGATGGTGGATTGGTCCTGCGCTGATGGTACTAGTGAGTATGGGGGGTAGAACTGCTGCCTCTACTGTTGCCTCCTCTTGAAGGGACAATGAATGTAAAAATGAAAAATAAAGTAGATCTGGCGCCGTTCTTATAAGAACGGCGCCTTATCTCCTTCATTTTTATATGTAGCTGTTTGCTTGAAGTTCAGATTCAATGACCACCCCTCAGAGTTGGATTTACCACTAGACCACCCCTGCTTTCTCCAGTGCCAAAGTCCCCTGTACTGCTCCTGGTTTTCCTTCACAGTTCCCAGCCCCCTTCAGTACCCCTCAGCTCCCCATGGTGCCCCTCAATGCTAAAGCTCCACAGCCCCCATACTCATCCCAATATGTGTGTGGGCTGCTGGCTGGCTTAGGAGAAGTGTACATTTGGTCCTGCCACCTCTCAGTAAAACCCCAGAATCAACCAGAATGTCTAGGCTTATATCCACTTCCTGAAAGTCAGAGTGCAGGCCTTCCAAGTTCCCACATCCCACAAAGCTGGGGTCAGTGTCTGAAGAAATCCAGTCAGTACTAAGTGGAACGCAGAGAGTGTACCAAACTGTGCCCATCAAATTACTGGACTTTGCATTGGCCATTTCCAGGGCACACTCTGAAGGTCTGGTCAATAAAATGGGAGGTTTATCTAATACTACTGTGGTATCTGTTGTTCTATACATGTGTTGGTGTTATGTGTTTATTATGTGGCCACATCTAAAGGTAGCATTTCTGCCAAGTTTTTAATCTGTTTTTCCATGTTGGAGAGATCTCCCCCCACATTTTGTTCCACTGACATCTTGATGCCCAAGAGGTAATATCCCCAATAGGGAAAAGACCAGCAATTAAAGAACATCTAAACCCAAAACAGAATATATATATATTACAGCTTACCAATCTTTAGATGTGGTGGCTGCATTTGCTTTCTTTTTTAGTCTTTCTATCCTTTATTTTCACCCGAGGATCCAGCCAGTAGATCCACTCCATAGAGGAACAACAGAGCCACCCTTGGACAACAGCATATGCAGTATTTATTATGTCTTTGTGTTATAATGGAGACCTGATAAAGGGGGCAGATTTACAGCCTCCAAAATGCATTGTCTTTGTAAATAGAGAGAAAAGGAGAAGCAGCACACCAATGATAACACTTCGCTCAGCAAATTTTAACTAAGCCATACAAGCAGCCTAGCTCATCCCCACCTGGAGACAACTGTCATTGGCATAAGCTTAAACCTGGACTTGAATATTATAGTATTCTGCTATTTCTAGATTCATTCATCCCTATCACTATCTATGGTGACCAAGGAAATCCTTCAATTTCTGGAAGCCGCCAAGCCAATGTCTAGATGCTCCAAATTTATACCACTCCATACTCTTGGATGATAGCAATTATAAAAAAACACACACCTATACACTATATTGTCAAAAGCATTGAGACGTCACGCCTGTCTTTACACGGACATGAACTTTAATGGCATCCCAGTCTTAGTCCATAGGGTTCAATATTGAGTTGGTCCACCCTTTGCAGCTATAACAGCTACAACTCTTCTGGGAAGGCCGTCCTCTAGGTTTAGGAATGAGTCTATGGGAATGTTTGACCATTCTTCCAGAAGCACATTTGTGAGGTCAGGCATTGATGTTGGATGAGGAGGCCTGGCTCTCAGTCTCTGCTCGAATTCATCCCAAAGGTGTTCTATTGGGTTGAGGTGCAGGCCAGTCAAGTCCCTCCACCCCAAACTCACTCATCCATGTCTTTATGGACCTTGCTTTATGCACTGGTCCAAGTAATTTGGTGGATGATGGGTTATGGTGTGGGGTTGTTTTTCAGGGGTTGGGCTTGGCCCCTTAGTTTCAGTGAAGGGAACTCTTAAAGCGTCAGCACACCAAGACATTTTGGACAATTTTATGCTCCCAACTTTGTGGGAACGGTTTGGGGATGGCCCCTTCCTGTTCCAACATGACTGTGCACCAGTGCACAAAGCAAGGTCCATAAAGACATGGATGAGCAAGTTTGGGGTGGAGGATCTTGACTGGCCTGACCTCAACCTGACAGAACACCTTAGGGATGAATTAGAGTGGAGACTGTGAGCCAGGCTTTCTCATCCACATCAGTGCCTGACCTCACAAATGAGCTTCTGGAAGAATAGTCAAACATTCCCATAGACACTCCTAAGCCTTGTGGACGGCCTTCCCAGAAAAGTTAAAGCTGTTATAGTTGCAAAGAGTGGGCCAACCCAATATTGAACCCTATGTACTAAGACTGGGATACCATTAAAGTTCATGTGCGTGTAAAGGCAGGCGTCCCAATATTTTTGACAATATAGTGTCACATATACATATATTGTATATATGACTTAAGGTTTCAGTGCCATTAACGCACACTATTGAAAACCCAGCACCTAATCAATGTCCTCTTTACAATTAAAAGAAAGAAAATGTAGATAGAGTATGGTTTTAAGCTGCAATATGAATTCTACAATATATGTGAACTCTATGTAAAATACAATATAAATAAAACTGACACACCCAGGGTAGAATATGCAATACCATGCAACTTGCCATTTGATCTCATTGATACACCACATGTTCCTCATATCACATGCAGTTTTATTGTCCAGAAAAAGCGGAAATAAGAAACTTTGACAGGAACGCAGACATTCTGCTGTTATTATTATTATTATTTTCAAAGATTCGTGCTGCTTAGCAACCGACGGCTCACGAATCATTTGAATCTACCTCCTGAGCGCTGAAGATATCATTACCAAACAAACAAGATTCATTTGCTTGTCTCAGGGCCATAAGATCTTTCTTCAAGCTACCACCTTATAAATAGGAAACAATTTAGATAGAAACAAATAGTTGATAATTACCTCTTCAGAGTGCAGAAAGCCAGGATTAATCAAACCAGGCTAAGTAGACATCAGGACTGTGTACACATTATTTTCTTTATCTTTTTTTTTTTTTTTTAAAGGTAAGAATGGAAGCAGAAAACTTTTAAGGCCCGGTTCCCACATGAGCGACTTGCGATCCGACTTGAGTCGCCCCAGGTCGCTTGACATAAGAAATCCCATTGAAGTGAATGGGAGCCGTCTTTATGTATACTACTGAAGTCGCTCCGACTTCAAGACGACTTCAGAAGAGATTCCTGTACTACTTGGAGGCGACTTCTATCCGACTTGTGCCCATAGACCTCAATGGAAGCCAGATCCCCCATCTAAAAATAAGCGACTTCACAGTGAAAAGAGTATAATTTATTTTAGGGCAACCCCCTCCCTCCCTTCTCTGATTGGCCACAGTAAAGTCGCCTGGCATGAAGTTGTGTTGTAAGTCGCCTCAAGTCGCGCTATAAATTTCCCAAAGTTGCGCTGAAGTTGCTTTCAAATCGCCTAGCAAAGTCGCCCCTCAAGTGGGATTGCCCCTGTGTGAAACGAGCCTTAGGCTCACTACAATCCAAAATGACAACTGTGCATTTACACTTATATAGTAGGTACAGTGGACCTGGCTGATTGGTTCAGATTACCACCGTTGCATGCAATTTGCTACCCTGCTTACTAAAACCTTAAACCAAGCTGGCTCAAATGCACCATTTAAAGTTAAAGTAAACCTAGACTTGGCCTTTAAAGCCCAACTCCAGGCAAATAGTAAAGTATTGCTTGTAGTTGGAGGATCAAGTACAGTAGGTAAAATTGTTTCCCCTCTCCGGTAGACAAAACACGCTAAAAACCCTTGCAATGTGGGCACAACGCACCTCAACGGATATTTTTTTTATCTGTCTAGAGTTACTCTTTAAGTGTAGCTAAATCTGTTTTTTAGGAGTTTAAATAAAGTGGTATTAATCTACTGCTCACTACATTAAAATCCATTCCAAAAGTAGATAGATACTATAATGTTTACATCCTTTCTTGTGACCCCAATTCTAACTTTTTAGCTGCCATGATTTTCCCCTTATTGTGTCCCTCTGCTCAATCCTTCCCAGTACTTCGGGTTGGGGAATGAGCCCTGGGAACATCGGGGTTGCATGTCCCATGACTCCTTACGTGCTGCCTGGTGCATGCGCAGTATGGGCTGCAAGCTTTCCAGTGTTGTGTTTGTCATGTTGCTGCCCTTACTGTACTCTGGTGTTGTGTTCAGCAAATGCTTGCAGAGTATGGACCACTAGCTCTGTAGTGCTATGTTTGGCCAACGCTTGCTCAGTACGGGCCACTGCCTGTGTTCGGTAAATGCATGCACAAAATGCAAAGTATCCACTACTAACTCCGCACCTTAGTACTGGATCCTCGCCGATGTAAAGGGAACTCTGTGGACTCTGATGTAAAAGGAAACTCTGTGGACTCTAGTGTAAGGTATAACACTGGGGACTTTGATGTAAGGAAGGAATGCTGGGGAAAAACGGTTTTAGGGAAATATATGTGGACTCTGATGTAAAGGGAACCTCTTATGTAAGGGGGGTACCTTAGTGTAAGGGGAAACACTGGGGACTCTGATGTAAGGGGAAGTGCTGGGGACTGTGATGTAAGTGAGGACTCTGATGTAAACAAAGGCTTCATCATGGATGCTGCACTCTAAATGCTATTTTTTTAGGTTACTTACTCTTGAGCCCTGCTCTCTATACATCATGTGGTACACCCCCCAAATGATGTTGTAATGACAAAACGCGTCAGTGGGGGCCATACCACGAGACAACACTCAACATTAATGTCAGCACGCAAACTGAGGGGACTAGCAGTGCCAGAGAGAGATAAGTGTGCGGTAAGAGACAAATGCTGGACCTTTTACTGGTACATTGACTGGATTGATTGAACACTTACTATTTACATATGTTTGTAAGTGCATTGTATACAGGGGGCAGCTTATTTTAATACATTTTTGTAAAATAGGATTACGCTATGGATCTGTGCTTTATTCCTTTTTGGGACGAGTCCATTAGTGTGTTATGCCGGATATGAGAACAGCTTGGTTGGTGGAGAGTCTGTCTGATTATCATACAGTGTTAAATGCTTTACACTTATCGGGATCTGGTGAGTGTTCACTCTAGAAGGAGCGATGTCACTCGTAGAGGTGTTGGTGACAGCTTTCCTTCATCCTTTGGCCTGCTGGATCTCTAAAGACTCACTTTGGTGTTTTTCTGAGAGACTGTGATTATCAGACTTTTGCTATGCAATACTTATGAGATTGTTTTATCGTTATTGTTTAACCACTTCAGCCCCGGAAGGATTTCACACTTTAGGACCAGAGCACTTTTTGAGATTCGGCACTGCGTTGCTTTAACCGACAATTGTGCGGTCGTGCGACGTTGTACCCAAACAAAATTTGCGTCCTTTTTTCCCACAAATAGAGCTTTCTTTTGGTGGTATTTGGTCACCTCTGCATCATTTTTTTTACTTTTTGCTAAAATACAAATCCAAAAAAAAAAAATATAAAAAAAATTTTTTTCATCAGTTTTGGCAGATTTATATTCTTCATATTTTTGGTAAAAAAAATCGCAATCTGCGTTTATTGGTTGGTTTGCGCAAAAGTTGCTGTGTTTACAAATGATGAAAATTCATTTCTGGGGTTTTTATTTTTTTATTTTTTTTTTTAACTAGTAATGGCGGCGATCTGCGATTTTTAGCGGTACTGCGATATTGGGGCGGACATGTCGGACCATTTTGACACTTTTTTGGGACCATAGGCATTTATACAGTGATCAGTGCTATAAAAATGCACTGATTACTGTGTAAATGCCATTGTCAGTGAAGGGGTTAACCTGGAGCGGGCGCTCTAAGGGTTAACTGTGTTCCCTGGGTGTGTTCTAACTGTATGGGTGGTGGGCTGTCAGGGGGATGGGAGTGATCACAGCTTCCATATACAGGAAGCCTGTGATCACAGCCCTTCCCCCTCTATGAGAACGGAGATCCGTGTTTACATACACGGACCTCCGTTCCTTCACTGCGGGGGAGCCATCGCAGGTAGCCGGTGGCGATCGAGTCCGCCCTACCCGCTTTCTGGCTCCCCCCGAACACAGTGAGTGTGCGAGCGTGCCTCTAGTGGCACACGCTCACAATACTAGTTATCGCGGCTGTCGTCCCGTGACGACGTTTCACGATAACGAGCCATCTTGCCGCCGTCGTGCTGCAGCGGGCAGTCGGCAAGTGGTTAATGTCAAATTTTGATTGTTCATTGATTTGAAGTGCTGCCTTTTAGTGATTACATTATGTGGTACATTACATAGTCCTGACCAAAGTGTTCATTGTCTCAACAGCTGTTGGTTTTAATGAAGTTCTTCTTTAACATAGATTCAGTCACACAAAATTATATATGTTTTGTATGCACAAAAGCATAAGTAATGGAAATGTTTATTTTTTATGATAATTTGAATGATCCTTTGTCCTGAGGTTTATATGTGTCTGTGAGGCTGTCAGTTGTGGTACAGTAATTAGAAGTATTTTTTTTTGGGGGGGGAGTACAAGGATTGTGGTATATGTGGGCAGGGTATACAGCGATTGGCACAGATTCTGTATAATGATTCTCCTTTAAACCCCTTCACTGTTTGGCAAACTCTGGCCATGCATATCATTTGCTGTCGCATGCAAACATATTTTTCTATTTTGTCCCAGGACTGTAAATAATCCTAGTCATGCTCATGTTTTGTCACTCTGCTTTGAGTTTTTACTTGTAAAGCCAGCAGATTATTTGTAATGAGTGCTGTTAATGCTTACATATTGTTTATACTGTTTAAATATCGATTGTCTTAACTTATATTCGGATGGGCTCTGTCAGTAAATTTTTTCATGTTTTATCCAAAAAGCGCGGGGGAGTCAGTAATTCTGGTTGGGCATTGAAGCAAACCTTTTACTTTGCCTTGCATGAGCAAAGAATACGGGTAAGTCTCTTAGGTTCCATTTACACGGGATGCTATATTAACCTCCCCTGAACTATTTATTTTGACAGTTAGAAGCCGAGGTCTAAAACGGCCATTTGGCACATTTTGCATGCGGCATTTAGCGGCGTTTGCGTCTAGGAGCTTTTTTAAAGAAAATTTATTATTTTTTTTTTAAAATGGAAAGTCCTGTAAACGAAATGGTCCTAGACGCGAGTTACCGTGCTTAGGCGCGTTTAGCGACGTTTACAAGCTGTTTGCCGTTTCAAATGCCTCTGAACTGGCGTTTGAACCCATTTTTTTGCATTCCAAAAAAAGACTTTAAACTCAATTGCCTGGAAACAATCTTAAATGACCCTTTGTAAATGTACTGATAAGATAACAGAGGAAAGTTCAGGGGCAGCTGAAAAAAAAAACCCAGATAAGATAAAATAAGATAAAATTAAAAAATTCCCTACTTGAGAAAGGTAATATTTTCACAGTATAATTTCGAATGCAGTCAGATTAATTCTAATATTGCATTAAAATGAAGTTTTATCTATATTTACTTCAGAAAATGCATTGCTTTTACTTCCTAAATGGCAAAGAAAATGGCTATCTTACTATAATTATGTTTCCATTTAGCAGGCTCCATCTAATTTTATACAACGTAGTAAATTTCCAATTTTTACACCAGTTTTGTCCATTGAAAGCTGTCGTGGTAATTGATGTCTCATTCTAATGGGGAAAAGTTCAAATATAAGAATGAAATGGAGTCTGACTCAAATGTGTTAACCCATTTGAAGCCTGAAAGAGAATAAGAATCTCTATTGGATTTGATTACATTGCTATTTTTTTATAGTAAATAAAAATGATGATTATCATTTTAAGTGTTTTTTTTAAATAAGTATTTTTTTTCTTTTGAAACATTTTATTAAACAATCACCTTGAATTAATGCATGAATTTTCATATTATAATTTTTAACCTAAAATTGCTATTTAAGACTCAACATATTCATAGAAACAGATGGTTTGACTCTCAGGAGAGAGTAGAATATATGTAGAATGTCAAAGCCCCAACTATCCCTAATTTTGAATGACTTTCCATGATTTGGAAGTCCCTCAGTCCCTCTTTCCTCCTCATTTTGGTCCGATCAATATAGTTTTATAAAATGCACTATTTATCTTTCAAAAAGTGTTTCTGAGTGCAAAACCTTCCATCTAAATTCTAAACCACTGCATTTGTAAGTTTCAAAAGCCAATATAAAGGTATAGTAGTACAAAATGATCCGTCATTGATGCCCACTCTGCACTGATAAGCTGCAATGGTGATACTGCACTGATGGGCACTGATAAGCTGCACTGATGGGCATTGATAAGCCGCACTGATGGGCACTGATAAGCGACACTCATGGGCATTGATAAGCCACACTGATGGGCACTGATAAGCCACACTGATGAGCACTGATAACCTGCACTGGTGAACACTGGTGTGCCCACACTGATGGGCACTGATAAGCCACACTGATGGGCACTGATAAGCTGCACTGGTGGGCACTGGTGTGACCACACTGATGAGCACTGATAAGCCCCACTGATGGGCACTGGTGTGACCGCACTGATGGGCACTGATAAGCTGCACTGGTATGCAATGGTATGACTGTACTGATGAGCACTGATAAGCCGCACTGATGGGCACTGGTAAGCCACACTGATGGGCACTGGTAAGCCGCATGGATGGGCACTGGTGTGACCGCACTGATGGGCAATGATAGGCTGCACTGGTGGGCACTGGCGTGACCGCACTGATGGGCACTTATAAGTCACACTGATGGGCACTGATAAGCCACACTGGTGGGCACAGATGAGACTGCACTTATGGGCACTGATAAACTGCACTGAGGATGCACTGATGAGGTGAGATCTGCACTAATGGGCACTAAGGCTGTACTTATGGGCACTGATATGCTGCACTGATGGGCACAGATGAGGCTACACATATGGGTACTGATGAGGCTGCACTAATAAGCTGCACTGATAAGCAGTGGACACCGCCCACTGCTTTACTGACACTGTACACTGCCAAATATCTGTAGTAGGGGTTTCCACCATCCCTGAAAAGTTTGCAGTCATTTTTATGTCTTATTTTCAGTGTGATGTGTATTATGTGACGTTACATATCACACAGAGCGGTATTGTGGTAATATTGAAGTGTATTGACATTTCCATACATTAGAGGGTTCCACCATTATTATGTTATTGATTAGTAAGTTAGTGCTGCACTTTTTTGTTTTTCCCATGCAGACATTTACTTGTGCCACATGCTGATGTAAAGCATCATGTCCCGGCTCTTTCTGTGGTGCGGCTAGGGATGTTCTCATACACCATACCAGCACTGATTGCTGTTAGAAAGATCTCAATGCTACAGCAGGAGTAGGAATATTTCTAATACTGAATTGTAGCAGAGTGTGTTGTGTATAATATATCATTATGGAATGTGTGTACAGTTCAGTTATGATAACATGCACGTAACAACAATATGTTTATCTCCTGTTGTGCCTGGAGGGGAGAGAAAACACATGCTTTGCATTCATAAGGCTGTAACTTATCCCGCCCTGTTGTGTGTTACTGAGTAGTGGGCCTGGCTGCAGAATGAGGGGTGTGATTTAGGTTGAAGTGGGCTTGTTCACATTTACATGTACAGGCCTAGTGAACCTCCCACATTCACTGCAATATGCAATGCATGATGGGAAATGCAGTTTGAGGATCGTGTAAAGAGGCAGAAGAGGATATTATGCAATCACGGTTCTAACAGAGACTCCCTGGCAGAATACATGATGTATATTTCAAGCTCACACTCCTGAAAATTCAATTCATATTTTCTCTTCAATCGTAAGCAATTTCACAAATGTAATAACTGTTTAGTGTTTACTGTGTGTGTGGGTGGGGGGGGGGGGTGTAATAATGGGGGATTTTTTGCTGATCCCAGAGTCCTGCTTTAAGTCAAGTCAAGGCAAGTCCTTACAGCACCCCCTTGTAGCCTTATTATTCTCAGGGCTAGAACAGACAGAGAAGTTCTGAGCCAGGAAATTCTAGACTAATGGGGCTCTCAAACGTTGGTATCACAAGTAAGTACTACCCCATCGTTGTAAGACTACTGTGACTCAGATCTCATTCACCAACCAATCTTTTTCTGCCGTCACTTTTCTATTTGGCACTGGACATCCTATGAGGATTTTCATGTCATTTGCAATGCTTGTATAAGTCTACACCTCCTTTATCTTTTTCAGCCCCAAAACCATGTATCTACAATACCGTTGCATATGAAAATGATCCTTGCTGTTTCTCTTGCTTGTGTATAAGTAATACCCAAGGCCTTGGTTGAACGTCAACTTCCTAGTCCACCTATTTCAACAGTTTAAAAGCTCTGATCAAAACCTCAATAAAATAATTTCTTCTCACATCTGTTAAGGAACCCCAGCCCCATTGGCGTATGCCACTATTGCAATGTTAATAACTATTTAATCAAGCTTATTCAATTTGTAGGAAAGAAAAACATAGATATCCATGCATCCCTAAATTTTTCACCAAGTACAACAAGAGGATGTGATTTGTATCAACAGGTACATGAAATTTACCAGACATTCCAAATCCTTTACAACACCATAGATGCCACAAATTAATATATATATATAAATCAATGTAAATGTAAACTTTCCATTACTCAGGCATGTGCACATTGTAGTACCTTTAGAATTCACTCTAGCAGCTGTCTTGAACACGCTTTGTTTAGACATGGACCTGAACCATTATCTGTGTGTATTTAGCACTGTGGTGTGGCCTTAAATCTCTATTAGTGCATTGATTCAGTGATTGAATAAAGGTTCCAGAGAGTCTGAGAAGCTATTCCTGAACTCTCTGTGATTTTTTGGTTAGAACATAGATACTCATTGATACCTGCTTCGGATCTTCATCTTCTGACTGGAACTGGACTTGCCTAACAACACTTCTGATAGCAGACATGGTTTAGATTTTGGTTTTTGGCCATTAGCCCTGATCCTTTGACTGATTTTTAATCTAAACTTGTCTGCAATCTGTTGTGACCTCTGGCTTGTACTAATGTTTTCCTGTAGCCAATCCCATCCTTACCATCAGGTTGTGAACATCAGATACTTCTAGAACCTACACTTTGATGAGAGTCTTTAGCAAACTACTGTTGGTACAAAGAGTCCCCTTTAAATATGATGTTTGGTATCTTATCCTATTTAAACACCTGCCTGTCTATAGTAAATTGGCATAGCATTGTTTGTGTACATAGCCTTCAGTGGTTTGGTTCCTGAGCTCTTATTTTTTAATATGGATTTTTGTTCCTGAAAGCTTAAACTACATTGTAATTTATGAGCTCCTGGATTGTATTTGACCTTGGCCTTTCCTTTTTGAGCATAGATTTTTTTTGGCTTCCTTTAACCTCAAATTACCTTTGAGGTCAAAAACATAGAAACTATCCACGCTTAAATCTACATAAAAATGTATAAATCAGCAGCTACCATTCATACCCTAATGCTAAAAGCATTTAGGGTGAGAATACTTTTGGACCTTCTGTTCTATGGAATGAGGCACAATCTGTTGTCAGGGTCTCAGTACATATCCCAATAATCCCGCCACAGACCCAATTAGTTCTATTGATAGCTGTCAAGGCCATAGCGGAGACAGAGGAGGTAAATTGCATCAGTATGGGAAGTGTATACATGCTTGACAGCTGGAGTTTAGAGGTCTATGATGTGGTCCTTAGGGTACTGGCTTTATTATCCCTGTTGGAGTCTCCAATATGAAGTATCACTACTCTTCTGGATTGAGGGTTCCATCTGATATTCATCTAGCGCGTTGGACCTCTCTATAAATTGAGGGTCCGCTGTTTCTGGTAAGGAGAATTGCTTGATCACTGTGGTGGTGTGTGGTTCCATCTGTCACACCGAGGCTGGTGCTGGGACACCCTCTCTTACCGCTTTTTCTCCCAAGAACTTTTTTCTACATTCTTTTTTACAGACGTATATCAAGCACTGCATGCTTTATATATTTATCTTCAGTTACAGTCAGGTGCTGCCTACCCTGGCCCTGCACTTGTCTACCAGCTATGAACTCTAAGCAACTTGATCTAACTTCAAACCCCTTCATGACCTTTGCTCTGCATTATATTTCAAGGTAGTTCCTGAATAACCACCTTGTTTTCCGGTCCTGGCACAGTGCTGTCTCCATTCCACTTTTTCTGTGCTAAACAGCATTGCGGGTGCTCAAAAACGTAATTCCTCAATATCAGGTAGACGGTGGATTTATAACTTATGGCCCTGGTAAAGACCTCTATAATCACGGTGACGTCAATTTATTTATTGAGGAAACCATAAGGTTTCCACCTTAGGAGGAACTCCTTAATGAAGCGGTCAGCCTAGAACCCGATACGTTGGCGTTGTGGCGCCTCATTTCTTCAGCCAGGTTTGTATACATTTGTGCACAGTACATATGTCATTTGAGGCTTTGATTCTATTATTCTTATTTGCTATCCTATGACTATTATACTCTACATAGATTGTTGCCATGTTTTCCTACTCGGTCAAAGTTTTCATTCACTTATACATCTATTTACAGTGCATTGCTTACTAATATGTATGCGTGCCTCTTAGCCATGTGCGCTACTTTGTATGTATAATGAAATATTCTGCATATTGAAACTATTTGAAACAACTATTATTGCCAATAATGACTTAAGATCGTAAAGTATCAAGCACACACGTACAAGTATACCTTATAAAGTACATATCCTTCCACCAAACACCAACACATTACAGAACATTCAGGTTTCACTGTTTGATTTTCAACAACAATAAAAGAAAATCTTTGGGGGTTTAGGCAAAAAAATATATACCTTGCAAGCCAGCTCTGCACTGCTCATTATCTCATAAAGGTAATATAACATCCGTCCAGACTGCTTTAATGCCTCACAAGGAACATGAAAGAATGTCTTTTGATGTGAAACAAAGGCTTACCTCCACCAATTTGTTGGCATGTTCACGGAACACTTGGGCATATTCCTTTACCTCCTTCTCATTACCGCTCTTTGCTGCCTCGATGAGAACCAGCAGGGGAACGTTCGTCTCCAGAAAAGAGTCTGAGATATGGTCCATTACAGCTTTCCGGAGCTAGCAAACAAGAATTTAAAAAAAATGTTCTATTAGTGGGCAAACAATTTAAGATGTATAATCTGAAAAAAATAGCGAGCATTATTTATGAAAATTAGATAGTTTCATGAGTTTGATTGCCAATGAAATTTGGCTTTTGAGGAACACTCCAGCCAGACATGACATTTTCAAACACAAAATGTGGTAGGTGGCTCCACTTTTCACCTTGCACTCATGTAGATCAGTTGGCCATACCATGTGCTATATCTCTGCGGTTGCCCTAAATCTGAACATACAAATACCAAGGATGAGCATTTCCTGGTTCCAAGCACCTAGGTTTCACTGTATTGAATCACATGAGGTTCTAGAGGTTGAGATATGAGGTTATAGATCCTCACAGAAGCATTGTTAGCAAGGTTTGCTGTATTTGATTGCATTGGATTAAGCAAAAAAAAGGCAAATGATTATTATTATTCATGATTCATATAGTGCCAACAGTTTGCACAGAGCTTTACAACATAAAAGAAGACCTTACATTTACAATATAGTTCAATACAGGAGCAATCAGATGGCCCTGCTTGTTAGAGCTTACACTCTAAAAGGGAGGGTCAAGTTATACAAAAGGTAATAACTGTGGGAGATGGTCTGATGGAGAAGATAAAAGAACAGTTCTGAGGTGGAGGCAGGATAGGCTTCTCTGAAGAGAAAAGCTTTCAGGGATTGTCTAATAGTGAACAGAATAGGAGATAGTCAGACAGATTGGGGTGGGGAGTTCCAGAGGATGGGAGAGACTCCAGAGAAGTCCTGGAGGTGAGCATGGGAGGGACTAAAGAGAAGTCCTGGAGGGGAGCATGGGAGGAGGTGACAAGGGATCTAGAAAGCAGGAGGTCTTGGGAGGAACGAAGAAGACAATTTGGTTAAGTTTCAACATGTTTTCTTATGCATTTAGTTCAGTGGCTAATTACTCTGTTGAGTTATACGTGAGGATTAATATGAAAAAATATTCCAGACAAACAGTTTAAATGTGTCATCGCCTGTGCTAAATATTTTTTGTAGTCTCATGTTGATGTCCTCACTCACTATCTGTGGTATGATCATGCAACCACTGGTGCACCAAGTAGATGTTAGGCATATACTATAATGTATGTAGACACAACATTTTTTGTTATTTTTGGATAGAGTATGGAAGAGTTTGATTCTCTGTTAAGTTTTCATTGATATCTGTGTCCATACTGGGTAGATTCACCCTCTCTGTTTGCTCTGGTAACAAATGTCTGTGACACAAAAAAGATGGACACAAAAAAAGATGGAAAACTCAAAAATTGTACAGTTGTCATCAAAACATCAAAATACATTTTCCAATGTAGATACCTGTTTAGGATATGGGCACAAGGTTAGCATGGGTAAAAGCAACACTGTTTATTCAATAGCACACTTACATGTAAAACTCTGGTACACTGCTCCAGTGGTGAATGCAAACACGTGCAAAGAAGCAAGCTTCAATGGCCAGGATGGACCAGATGATGACTGTAGAGCACAGGCAGGGACCCATGGCAAGATGGTTCAATGGTAGCGTCTCAAGCCTTAGCAGCACCACTGACCGCGAACCGTGGTCAGTGGTGTTGCTAAGGCTTGAGATGCTGCCATTCCACCTTCATGGCATGCTTAAGCCCACCTGTCTCTGCAGAGACCTGGATATACATAATGAACAAAAGTGACAAAATAGACTTCATGTCACAATGTAAAACAAAAACTGCCAAGAATATGTGATGTACGATGTGACAGACTCAACTGGGATAGGGGCCTTTGGAAGGGACTGCAGGGTAGCCACTTGCCTACTAAGCCCTGGCTTTAGAGGGGGCTTTATTCTTTGGGAGGTGTGTGCCTGGGGGACCTTTGGAGTGGTTTTGCTTCAGATTCGGGTCCATGTCTGCCCGAAAACACACAGAGTCTGAGAACATAGGATCTGAATACAGATTTGGTGCCTTTGTGCCCAAACCAGCATTGATTGCTTCATCCCCACTCCTAGACTAAGAGGCTTACCTGAGACGATTATAATCAGCTTCAAACAACCTGAGGCTGGTGTCTCCTGCTGTTATATGTAGACTTGAGCGGACATCTGGATGTTTGGGGGGTCCGGCTAGAACTTCGCGAAAAAGTTTGGGTTCGGTACCGAACTTGACCCGAACTTGACCTCGGACCCTGAACCCCATTGAAGCTAATGGGGACCTGAACTTTTCGGCACAAAAATGGCTGTAAAAAGTCCTGGCAAGGGCTAGAGGGCTGCAAAAGGAAGTAAAATGGGGGTAAGAGTAGGACAAGTGCCCTACAAAGCAGGAACCTGACCCTATAGGAGTAGGCGATGATTTTAGAACAATAATCTGTCCCTTACAGCAACAGCAGGAACCTGACCCTATAGGAGTAGGCGATGATTTTAGAACAGTAATCTGTCCCTTACAGCAACAGCAGGAACCTGTCCCTATAGGAGTAGGCGATGATCTTAGAACTATAATCTGTCCCTTACAGCAACAGCAAGAACCTGACCCTATAGAACTAGGAGATGATATTAGAACAATAATCTGTCCCTCAAAACAGTAGACTCTACCTAGTCCAGAATCAGATCGTTCTGTAATGCAGGATGAGATCTGCAATCTGTCCCTCAAAGCAGTAGTAGTAGTCTCTACCTAGTCCAGAATCAGATCTTTCTGTAATGCAGGATGAGATGTTATTATATGTGCAATCTGTCCCTCACAGTGCCGGCAGCATCCTCTCCCTAGACTAGCTTGAGAGCATGTGACATGCAGCACTACGTGACTCCAGCTTATACAGAGGCTGGGTCACATGATGCACTGGCCAATCACAGCCATGCCATTAGTAGGCATGGCTGTGATGGCTTCTAAGGGCAAACCAGTGAATCGCTTGTTGATTGGCTGCCCTGCGGCTATTCAACAGGTGGGATCAAATACCCAAACCCAGAACCCGAACCCAAACTTTTTTTCAAATGTACGGGTTCGGGTCCGGGTCACAGATACCCCAAAGTTCGGTACGGACCCGAACTTTACAGTTCGGGTTTGCTCAACTCTAGTTATATGTAATCAGTTTATTAAGGTGTCTTTGTATTATTCCCCATTGCGTGCCTCCTAGGTGTAAATCCCCATTGTTTTTTGAGTCACCTATTGTTTCTGTCTGTCTGCTTCATCGTGTTACCAATCTATTGTGGAATGTTAATGTGTTTATGTTAGTTCTACTGATGTACTGAGGAGATTCCTGTTTACAGTTTGCATTGTTTAGGATAGTGTGATCAAGCTCTTACCTGATCTTGTGTGGTATATATTCTGTGTGAATTTACAATAAAGCCAGTTGCAGTTTGGACCTAAGCTAGTGTTGTCTAGTTCTTGGGTGAAATGCTCAGCTATAATACCTGGTTTCAGAGTGAAGGAGGCTGTATCCTGACGGAGGCACCCAAGTGGGGTACCAGGCATTCCGTTACTTATGGTTTGATTATAATTGTACTTAAATGGTATTCTCCTTTAATTCTTTGTGCTTTGAGTGGAATGAGGTAAGAAGATTTTTCCATTATGGGGTCTGTTGTCAAGGGCCCTGATGGCGAGATCTCCTGCTACCCCTGGTCTATGGAAGGACTTCCATGTTCTTGTATTTAGGAGCAACCACAAGGGGGCAGTAACAGCAATAGTATGGTGTTATTTGCCTCCTAGTGGGTTTCCTTTAGAAAGTGTTTACCGTGTACTGCAGGAGAGTGTGTGGGGGAGTCACAAACTGTATTTTTATATTCTTATGTAACTATTTAGATTCATAGTTATTGATACAAAAATCATAAAATGTTACAAGAGTTATGGTGAAATGTGTCCACTTCCTACACAGAATACAAGATTATTCAAAAACTTTTATTTTTCTATAAAGCTTGTTCAAGTTTGCCAAAAATGTAACTATTAGTACAGGCAGTAGAGAGAGTATGGTAATCCTTTAAATCTTTAAGCCAGAGCTTTTATTAGGAAGCAAGGTAAGTTATGAAAGAGCTATTGGGGAAAAAGGATTTCATAATTATTGAGCTGTGAACTTTAAGTAGTTTGGCTGGAGTACTCCTATAGCTAGCGGAAGTATATATAGCACACCATGGATACTCAAAATATTGTCTGACAGTTTATTGAGGAGATAACATCGCAATGGTAAAGTAAAATGTTTCAAGGCTGTGCAAGACATCTTCGTTTTGCAGCAGTTGGCAAATGTCATGTTGTTTGCGTTTATATTTTGGGGGCTACAGCAATGAGATTTGCCCAATAGAGTTCCTTGCTGTTTTGAGTCACTGCAGTATTTTCGATGCCCCTATGGCTCCTGTTCAGTTTTTCACCTTCAACCCAGGCTGTAAAAAAGCACCTTCAATCCAGGCTGTAATATGCACCTTCAACCCAGGCTGTAATATGCACCTTCAACCCATGCTGCGATATGCACCTTCAACCCATGCTGCGATTTGCACCTTCAACCCAGGCTGCAATATGCACCTTCCACCTGGGCTGTAATATGCACCTTCAACCCAGGCTGTAATATGCACCTTCAACCCAGGCTGTAATATGCACCTTCCACCTAGGCTGTAATATGCACCTTCAACCCAGGCTGTAATATGCACCTTCCACCTGGGCTGTAATATGCACCTTCAACCCAGGCTGTAATATGCACCTTCCACCTAGGCTGTAATATGCACCTTCAACCCAGGCTGTAATATGCACCTTCAACCCAGGCTGCAATATGCACCTTCCACCTGGGCTGTAATATGCACCTTCAACCCAGGCTGTAATATGCACCTTCAACCCAGGCTGTAATATGCACCTTCCACCTAGGCTGTAATATGCACCTTCAACCCAGGCTGTAATATGCACCTTCCACCTGGGCTGTAATATGCACCTTCAACCCAGGCTGTAATATGCACCTTCCACCTAGGCTGTAATATGCACCTTCAACCCAGGCTGTAATATGCACCTTCAACCCAGGCTGCAATATGCACCTTCCACCTGGGCTGTAATATGCACCTTCAACCCAGGCTGTAATATGCACCTTCAACCCAGGCTGTAATATGCACCTTCCACCTGGGCTGTAATATGCACCTTCAACCCTGGCTGTAATATGCACCTTCAACCCAGGCTGTAATATGCACCTTCCACCTAGGCTGTAATATGCACCTTCAACCCAGGCTGTAATATGCACCTTCCACCCAGGCTGTAATATGCACCTTCAACCCAGGCTGTAATAGTCACCTTTCACCTAAGCTGTAATATGCACCTTTCACCCAAGCTGTAATATGCACCTTCCACTCAGGCTGTAATATGCACCTTCCACCCAGGCTGTAATATGCACCTTCCACCCAGGTTGCAATATGCACCTTCAGCCCAGGCCGTAATATGCACCTTCAACCCAGGCTGCAATATGAACCTTCAACATCAACATTGTTCATTGTTCCATTAAGGACTGCCCAGACTGGAGAACAGGTCCAGAGAAATAGCATCATGCAACATTATATAAACAGCCGAAGGACTTTGAGAAAGATGAGTATAAAAAAGTAGTAAATCAAACATAATGTGGGAGCTTCCGAGAGAAGAAGGGGGCATTATGAGTAGACATTTTCTTTCTTGAATGGTGGGCTTTGAAGGAGAAGGGATAAACAAAATCTTACAGTTCTAGTTGTAGTGTACCTCTTGAGCTCATTTCTACATTTACTAGTTAGATAAAGCATTATTTTTACAAACTACAATGTCTCTAATGACTCAGAATGTTCTGTATTTATTGCTGAAACTCATAACTATTATGATGACCAATTCACTTTGACAAGCAGAAGTACCCCCTGAACTCATCAGACGTACCCCTTGGGGTTGAAAGCCTGTGCTGTATAGGACTATATGAGGAATGTACTGTGGAGCAGACAGCCAGGACCGGCAGGTCACAGAAGATGTGCAATTATCAGGGCGGATGGGGGAAATCTCCCTGGTGGGCCCCTGGCAGCTTTAGGCAGCCAACAGAGGACCAAACTCTGGTTCAGTCCTATGCAACGTAAAAATAAAAGAATGGGCAGAGAGTTATGCTATAATATCTGTCACCAGTATGAGCGAGGCCTCTTTTAGGGAATGTATTCTTCATTTTTAAACTGATATTGTGACTCTTGACAGCTTTCCAAGACTGATAATGCAGCCACATGATCCAATCTATCATTAGGCAGCCTGGCACACAGCCCAGTGTGTTACTGTAGCAACTGCAGCCATTTACTGAGTTACTTTAAGAAGTCGGAAACCGGCTAGGCAATCGACATGGTTGTCACCGGGTAACTGACTGGATTAGCGACATTGAAATCTAAACGGGTGTTATACCCCTGGACATGCTTTGCTCTGTATTATTTTATCAAAAGATACAGTCTTCCGACAAGTTCAAATTGATCTGTGAATTAATCACCTGCTAGGTATAAAAGCAAGCTCTGCTAGGGTCTTGTATCAGGAAATATATAGGTTATTATGGATTTTTAAGTGCAACCAAACAGAGATAACGGGGTTGAATTACTAAAACTGGAGAGTGCAAAATCTGGTGCAGCTGTGCATGGTAGCCAATCAGCTTCTAACCTCAGCTTTATTAAGCTTTGACAAAAAAAACTGGAAGCTGCAGAGCTGCACCTGATTTTGCACTCTCCAGTTTTAGTAAATCATCCCCAAAATGATCTTTAATTGGTAAAAACCAGAGTCTAGTGAAGGGGCAAGTGGTCTCACACATGTAAAGTGAGAGATCTGATGCAGTGGCGACTGGTGCTCAAAATTTTTTGGGGGTGGGGGCTGCAAACAAACCCCACCCCCCCAGGAGACGGATGGGTATGCGGTGACCCCCCCCACATGAGACGGGCGGAAATGCAGCAGCAAACAGAGGCCTGCTTACCTTAGGAAGGAGGCAGATCAGGCAGACATGGATCCGGGCTGCAGCTCCTTGCTCCGGGACCATCGCTTCTCCTCCAGGCCAAGCAGGAAGTGGGTCTTGACTGAGACTCAATTGGCCAGGAGTCCTAAGACTCCCTGACCAATCGGGTCTAAGGAACGGCTTCCTGATTCGCTATTGTCACACAACTGGGTAGGCTCACTGCGCCCCGAGCCCACCCTTTTTTGAAGCCAATTAGAGCACCCGTTTGACCCCTATGGACGGGCCGCCACTGGCCTAATGTCCAGGTGAATAACTTTGGGCCCTTTGGCAGTTCTTAGCAGTTTTAACCTCTGCTGTGCCTCAGAGTCGTTATCACTGTTCTCTCTATTGCTGCATGCTATCTCTCTATATCTCCCATATATTATTATATACATCTCTCTAATAATAATAAATATATTTATTATTATCATTATTGATATGTTATAAACATATATAAGTAAAATATTATAAAACAAATGTGTTAAATAACATTAAATATATGACATATTTTACATTACTTAAAGTGATTGTAAAGGGTCTAGTTTTTTAAAAATAACAAACATGTCATACTCACCTCCTCTATGCAGCGGTTTTTCACAGAGTGGCCACGATCCTCCTCTTCTGGGGTCCCTCGTGGTGATCTTGGTTCCTCCTCCACATCGAGTGACCCGACAGGGATGCGATTTCCCTGGTGGTCACCCGTGTAGGCGCGTCCTGCTGTTGCGTGTATTCACACATACAGCGGGACTTGGCCCCGCTCCCAGGCTCCCGTGTCACTGGACTTGATTGACAGCAGTGGGAGCCAATGGCTCCCCTGCTGTCAATCCATCCAATGAGGACTGGAGCTAGCAGCTAGAGGGACGAGGCTCGTCCCCAGGATCGCTTTGGGCTCAGGTAAATAAAGGGGGGCTCTGGGGGGACTGCTGCACTTAAAAGGTTTTTCACCTTAATGCATAGAAGGCATTAAGGTGAAAAACCGGGAGACTTTACAACCACTTTAAATATATGCTATGTTGGTGTTGTTATTATTATTATTATTATATTATAAACATATGTAAATCAAAATAATTAAAACATGCAGTATATGCTATATTGTTGTGATTATTATTTATTTATGGATTGTTTGATTTTATTTTTCCCATGGAAGTGAAGTTATCCTTTAAGTGGTGATTGGATATACACTACATTACCAGAAGTATTGGGATGTCTGCCTTTACACGCACATGAACTTTAATGGCATCCCAGTCTTAGTCCGAAGGGTTCAATATTGGGTTGGCCCACCATTTGCAGCTATAACAGCTTCAACTCTTCAGGGAAGGCTGTCCACAAGGTTTAGGAGTGTCTATGGGAATGTTTGACCATTCTTCCAGAAGCGCATTTGTGAGGTCAGGCGCTGATGTTGGACGAGAAGGCCTGGCTCGCAGTCTCCACTCTAATTTATCCCAAAGGTATTCTATTGGGATGAGGTCAGGACTCTGTGCAGACCAGTCAAATTCCTCCACTCCAAACTCGCTCATCCATGTTTTTATGGACCTTGCTTTGTGCACTGGTGCGCAGTCATTTTGGAACAAGAAGGGGTCATCCCCGAACTGTTCCCACAAAGTTGGGAGCATGAAATTGTCCAAAATGTCTTGTTATGCTGACACCTTAAGAGTTCCCTTCACTGGAACTAAGGGGCCAAGCCCAACCCCTGAAAAACAACCACATCATAATCCCCCCTCCAAAAAAGGATTTGGACCAGTGCACAAAGCAAGGTCCATAAATACATGGATGAGCGAGTTTGGGGTGGAGTAACTTGACTGGCCTGCACAGAGTTCTGACCTCTACCCGATAGAACACCTTTGGGAAGAATAAGAACGGAGCTTGCGAGCCAGACATTCTCGTCCAACATCAGTGCCTGACCTCACAAATGCACTTCTGGAAGAATGGTCAAAAATTCCCATAGACACACTCCTAAACCTTGTGGACAGCCTTCCCCGAAGAGTTGAAGCTGTTATAGCTACAAAGGGTGGACCAATTGAATATTGAACCCTACAGACTAAGACTGGGATGCCATTTAAGTTCATGTGCGTGTAAAAGCAGGTGTCCCAATACTTTTGATAATGTAGTGTATCTGCAATGAAATTAGAAAGGCCCTAATAAATAGCAGGGTTGTATAAATTAGCACTACACTAAAAGAATGGCATAAATGTTCACTAATTCCTATGAACCCTCAAATTATGTGGGAGTATTGAGCTTATAGAAATGCAGCCAACAAAGCTGATACATATACAACATTCAGATGTTGGGGTCAAAATTTGGTGTAAACAACATGAAAGCATGGATCCACCCTCCTTTGTATCAACGGTTCAGGCTGGTGGTGGTGATGGAATGGTGTGGTGGATATTTTCTTGACACACTTTGGGCCCCTTAGTACCAATTGAGCATCGTTTAAATGCCACGGCCTACCTGAGTATTGTTGCTGACCATGTCCATCCCTTTATGACTACAGTGTCCCCATTTTCTGATGGCTCCTTCCAGCAGGATAATGCTCCATGGCACAAAGCTCCAATCATCTCACCACTGGACAATGAGGTCACTGCACTCCAATGGCCTCCACACTTCCCACATCTCATCCAATAGAGTACCTATGGGATGTGGTGGAATGGGAGATTGGCATCATGGATGTGCAGCTGACAAATCTTCAGCAACTGCATGATGCTATCATGTCACTATGGACCACAATCTCTGAGGAATGTTTCCAACAACTTGTTGAATCTATGCCACGAAGAATTAAGGCAGTTCTGAAGGCAAAAGGGGGTCCATCCCGGTACTAGCAAGGTGTAACTAATAAAGTGGCCGGTGAATGTGTATATAAATATATATAATAAATATAAAATAAATATATTAAATAAGGATAAATACATTACATATTTTACATTAATAGTACATGTTATATCATTATTATTATTATTACATAAACAGTGGAACTTTGGATTGCAAGCATAATCCGTTCCAGGAGAATGCTTGTAATCCAAAGCACTCGTATATCAAAGCGTGTAAACTCGGTTAATTTGTTCCATAGTCACTGCTTGTCTATGCAGTACTGTATATGGTCACAGTTCCAGAGGTGCTTAGTGTATGCAATACCGCATGTGGCCAGATTTGCGGGGATGCTGGCGAGCCTCTAAGACGTCGTAATCACTCAGCAATGCTCGGAAAGTCCAATATGTAATAACACAGGTGCAGCGCTGTATAAAAGTTCTTAATGAGAACACCCAAAGTGCCGCGGTGCGATCTCCTTCTGAATAGTGCTGTAGTGTCACTCCACCTCCACCGTAAACACTAGCCTCTCACCTTTCCAGGTAGGCTCTTATCACAGGAGCCAAAGACAGCCTTGTTTAAAATTTATTGTAGAGAGAAGTTGCTTGCTCCAATAATCAAATGGACATCTCCGGTGATCCCCATGAACAGGATCCTCCAGTAAGCATCAGCACACCATCACCGTGTACAGGATGTTTTACACCTTGGAACCAGCTCTGTGACCATAGACTGGGGAGTAAAACATCCTGTACACGGTGATGGTGTGCTGATGCTTACTGGAGGATCCTGTTCATGGGGATCACCGGAGATGTCCATTTGATTATTGGAGCAAGCAACTTCTCTCTACAATAAATTTTAAACAAGGCTGTCTTTGGCTCCTGTGATAAGAGCCTACCTGGAAAGGTGAGAGGCTAGTGTTTACGGTGGAGGTGGAGTGACACTACAGCACTATTCAGAAGGAGATCGCACCGCGGCACTTTGGGTGTTCTCATTAAGAACTTTTATACAGCGCTGCACCTGTGTTATTACATATTGGACTTATTAGGATTTGATAAATTACCTATTGTGTTCAGCTGCTTACTTATTGGATTAACTGCGCTGACTTTTTATATTACTTAAATGCTCGGAAAGTGTTTACAATTTTGGTATTTCCGAGGAATTCCGAGAATTTCCGGCTGCCTCCGAGGCTCACCAGCGCCCCCGCAAATCTGGCCACATGCGGTATTGGATGCAAAAAGGCAAAATTCTACTCGCTATGCGTGACACCACTCGCAACCCGAGTCAGAATTCTTTTAAACTGCTCGTTGACCGCGTTACTCGCAATCCGAAATTTTACTGTATATAAGTGGGGATTGGACATATCAGCAAGGATATTAGAAAAGCCCTAATAAATTACAGGACAAGTATAAAGTAAAAGGCTGTACACACGGGCCAAATATCAGGTGGCATCGGCCGATTCAATAAAAATCGTTCGACATTCGGCCCGTGTGTATGGCAGCCGGTCAGATAGAAGCCAGGTTTTTTTAAATATTTTTTTTTCCCATGAAAGTGGCATTATCCTTTCAGTGGGTATTGGGTATATCTGGAATGAATTTAGAAAGACCCTAATAAATTGCAGGGCATGTATAAACTTGGCATTACACTAAATAATAACAAACCAGCGGCCGACCCTCAAATCTTCCTGGAGTACTGATCTTATAGAAACGCAGCCAACAAAGCCGATCCAGGCAGCCCATACCAAACTACAATCAGCTGGCATTTGTAGCATGAAGACAGCTGGGAGACTCAGCTCGCTTCCCGCTGATTTAGATTCGAAGACGAGCTCTGTGTACGCCATTGATAAGTGGTTGCCGTGGCAACCACCCCCTCCTCCCCCAATTCTCTCGGAGACGGCCCTGCCTCGAACGCAGGTAAGTAATTTCGAAGCTCATGATCAAGTAGGAATATTCCGATTTGCCGCCTTCATGGGGATTAGGCCAAGAAGGGGCCAAGATTAGATGTACACGACCATCAAACGCGAGGACGCCTGCCGTATTACTGAACAAACTAATGTGAGATTTCAACAAGGGATCTCTCAGGTCACTTACATAAAAACGACCAATTTCTCCATGCTGGGGCTCTGGAGTTTGGGAGGTAATTGCAGAAATGAAAATTACAACATACTGTAGATTTTTTTTTTTCTGCAGAAGCTAAAATAGACCGCTGAATGGTCTTTTGTTCAGTCTGTAATGCATGCGTCCTCTTGCCAAGCTGGATTTCTTTAACGGGAAAGCTTAATGGATAATTCTTTTTTTTTTTAACCACTTCACCCCCGGAAGGATTTCCCATGTTAGGACCAGAGCACATTTTGCGATTCGGCACTGCGTCGCTTTAAATGACAATTGCGCAGTCATGCGACGTTGCACCTAAACAAAATTGATGCCCTTTTTTCCCCACAAATAGAGCTTTCTTTTGGTGGTATTTGATCCCCTCTGCATCATTTCTGATCACCGCTATAAACAAAAAAAGAGCAACAATTTTGCAAAAAAAAATACATTTTTGCTAAAATACAAATAAAAAAAAAATGTATTCATCGGTTTTGGCCAATTTATATTCTTCCTCATATTTGTGGTAAAAAAAAACCTCAATCAGCGTTTATTGACTGCTTTGCGTAAAACTTGCCGCGTTTACAAACCATGAGAATTAATTTCTGGCGTTTTTACAATTTTTTTTTTTACTAGTAATGGCGGCGATCTGCGATTTTTATCGGGACTACGATATTGCGACGGACGTGTCGGACATTTTTGACACTTTTTTGGGACCAATGACATTTATACAGCGAAATGTAAATATCCACTGATTACTTTATAAATGTCATTGGCAGGGAAGGGGTTAACCTGCAGGGGGCAGTGGAGGGGTTAACTGTGTTCCCTGGGCGTGTTCTAACTGTGAGGGGGCTGGGCTGGCAGGGGCACCAGAGATCTAATTGATCCCGAGTACAGGGATCAATAGGTCTCTTACATGCCCTGTAACAGAACCAGAACGGGGAACCGCTGATTTAAACAACAGTTCCCCGTTCTGGTTCTGTTACAGGGCATCGCGAGTCGCCGGCGGACATCGAGTCCACCCAACCCGCGGCCCCACTCAGGCACTAAAGTGACGACTAAAAAAGGCGATTCGCGGGACAGAGCTATGCTGTCGCCGCTTATAGCAGTACAACGGTCTGCAAGTGTTTAAAGCTGAACTCTAGCCACAAATACTTTCACTTATATATATTCCTCAATAGCCACAAAGCATACGTATGTACCAAACGCTATGTAAATATGTATGTACCAAACGCTATGTAAATATGTATGTACCAAACGCTATGTAAATATGTATGTACCAAACGCTTTTGCAAACTCAGATATGACCTTGTAAAAGCAGCAGTGACATCATCATTGAGCTGTACATATCAAATCCTCCTCTTCTTGGGTGCCCCACCGACGCTCCTGGCTCCTCCCTCCTGCTGGGGGCCCCGACAGCAAGCAACTTGCAATGGGGGCACCGAAGCAGGCCCACTCCTGATCAGCGGCTCTGTGTGTCCATTCACACACGGAGCCACGCCATGGCCCGCCCCCTCTGTCTCCTGATTGGCTCACTGGCTGTGATTGACAGCAGCGGGAGCCAATGGCTGCTGCCAAAAGCCAATCAGGAGTGTGAGTCCCGGGAGAGGCAAGGGTCTGGTGGAAACCGCTGGACTGAGAGGGAGCTCAGGTAAGCATTGGGGGAGGGGGGGGCTTCTGCACACAGGTTTTTTACCTTCATGCATAGAGGTAAAAAAATGTTTAGGCATCAAATGTTGCCCCCCCCCCCCCCCCATACATACCTAATCCCTCATTCCACCCAGCGCTGTGCACGTCTGCAGCTTTTCTCTCCCCTCACTTCCGTATCTCACTGGCTTTACTTGGGCACTGGGAACCATTGGCTCCCAGTCCTGTCAATCAAAACCAGTGATGAGGGAGCAGGGGGCAGGCACACACGAGTGGATTCCCGAGGGGGCATTGGACAGAGCGGAGTTTTCTTTAAAAAAAATTTCTTTTAGAATCTCTTTAGGGTCCGTTCACATATATGCGAATTGGATGTGTTTTGAACTGCATCCAATTTGCATAATATGTGAACCAGCAGCCTTCTCTATGGAGCCTGTTCACAAATATGTGGTGGAAGCGGCAGTGCAAATTTGCTGCAAATTGAAAAAGAGTCCTGTGCATATTCTGAGAACTGCGGTATGGTTCAGATGCAAATTCCTGGCTATTGCCTTCTATGAGAACGCATCTGAATCGCACGTGTCATCAGTTTTGAAAACTAATTTGATCCATAAAAAAAACAGCATGGAGCCCCACACCAAAGTTTCAAGCAGTTGTCTACCCTGTGAAAAAAAAAAAAACCTGCAAGGCAATAGCATAATGAGCTCATTATGAAATACTCACCTTAAAACGAAGATCCGATTGGGCTGCTCGGTCCCCTGTGAGGGAGCAGACATCTTCCCTCGGATCTTGCTTCTGGGTACGCGGCTTCGGCGCTGTGACTCACTGGAGCCGCAAGATGTTACTTCCGTGCATGTGCGCGGGAGCCCGTCTTTCCGGCAAGGTCCAGCGCTATGCACCGGTCCTTTGCCGGAACATCACGGCGCATGCGCAGTGATGCTGCAGCTGCTTGGAGGGGGAATATCTCCTAAACCGTACAGGTTTAGAAGATATTCATTTTACCTACAGTTGGTAAAAATCCCTCCAAAGGGTAGACAACTGCTTTAAGAAAAAAAGGGTGTGCCCTTAGGTCTGGTATGGATTTTGAGGGAAACCCTTGACCAAAATTAAAAAAAAATGGCTTGGGTTCCCCCAAAAATCCACACCAGACCCTTATCTGAGCATGCAGCTTTGCAGGCCAGGAAATGGAGGGGACGAGCGAGTGCTCCCCCTCCTGAACCATAACAGGCCACATGCCCTCAAAATGGGGGGTGCACAGGCAGAAGACATTGCCCCCCACAAGGGGCGGTGCCACCATGGTCTAGTATGGATTTGGGAAGTTCCCCTTAAAATCCATACCAGACCTGAAAGAGCCAGGTAAGGATTGGGGGGTGGATCCCCGCCGCTTTTTCACAATTTTTTTATTGCCTGCAATGTTTTTTTTTTACATTCAGCTGTCAGCGGGGAAATCAGCTGACAGCAGATCAGTCATCCGTTGTTAAGAATGCGGCGGCCGGTTTCCTGGCCCCCTCCTTAACAACCAGTTAATGTTAAAGATGCCAGTGGCCACTGGCTCATAATATTTGCATCTGAACCGCATCTAAATTGCAGCTGAACCGCTAAACAGCTGCTTTGGAAACTCGCATTGAAAACTGAGGGGGAATTCACACCGGACATGTGTGATCCTAGCCTTAAGGGCTCATTTACACTTGCAGCTAAGCAAACATACGGGGGTGCACACATACTGCAGCTACAGCAAAAATGAAGCTCCCTGTTGTGTTTAAGTGAAGGGGGCTGTACAATGCACTGTAATGCAGGCAGCTGCAGCACAATATTTACGGGATTAAAAAAGGCGGTGAGCTCACCCTATATCTCATAATATTAAGATTGTCTTCAGCTAAGCTGTTTATTTCTTTATAGACGTGTTATATACACATGCATACTTACATGCTTATTTGTGCTATTTCAGTGTACATGCCTTTTATTGTAACTATGCAATATCTAAAAGTTGTATTATGCAATGTAAGCTGTAAAATCTCAATAAAATTATAAAAAAAAAAAAAGGAGGAGGCGACATCTGCAGTCAGCTCGCTTTTTTAGAGACATCTGACAGGTGGCAAGGATGCAATATATCTCTTCCCCACTGCTTGTTTTAACAGTGACAGCCACATGTGTAAACATGCATCTACCAACTGACTTCTGTTCAGCCAGCCTGTCTACCTGCTGCCATAATACAGGGTGGCCATTTATATGGATACACCTTAATAAAATGGGAATACGAGATGTACAGCACCTGAAACTACGGATACTGGAAGCCTGTGCTAGCATTTCTCCTGCGGTGTTGCTATCAGTGTGTGAAGAGTGGGAGAAGAGGGTTGCATTGACAATCCAACACAATGGGCAGCACATTGAACACATGTTATAAGTGGTCAGAAACTTGTAAATAACTCACGAAAGAATAACGTTATGTTAAAACCAAGCACACCATTGTTTTTCTTGTGAAATTCCCAATAAGTTTGATGTGTCACATGACCCTCTTCCTATTGAAAAAACAAAAGTTGAATTCAAAATGGCCAACTTCAAAATGGCCGCCATGGTCACCACCCATCTTGAAAAGTTTCCCCCCTCACATATACTGATGTGCCACAAACAGGAAGTTAATATCACCAACCATTCCCATTTTATTAAGGTGTATCCATATAAATGGCCCACCCTGTACAATGACGCAGCAGGGAGGATTCTCGCATTCCACCTCATATGTGTGGATGGGGAAATGGGTCCATTTTTTTTTTTTTTTTTTCAACCTGCTGGATGAACGAAAAAAAAAAACTGACCCATATATGGCCAGCCTTAGGTTCACTTTACAAATTAAAATCTGACCCTGCAATCTTTGTACAGCCAACATTTGATTTACCAAAACTATGTAATATGAGGATCTACCTAATTTATCTTATCAATCTGCATCCATTCAGGTAGGTCACTTCCGATCCTGTACCCTACATGTGCTCTACAGGAGTTCTGGAACTTCTGGGTTATTTGCTTTTCGGCGTCCATCCACCTAGCTTGCAGCTGCTGCATGGTTTACATTCGGATTAAAGCACACCCTAATAATTACCATCACAAGGACAGCATATTTGGAGAGTTACGCTCGTATTGTCTTTTACATGAGGGAGTTGAAATTTGTCTTTTTTATTAAAAAGTCTTTTTATATACTGCACTTAGTTGGCGCCCTCTGCTGTTTCTTTATGTTCCCTACAGAGATTATTTCAGTCTTGCTGAGGAGCTGCCACTAAAGCATATGGACTATTTTAAACTTTTAGGTTATTTTAACAATTCCAATTATTATTTTTTCTTCTATATACATTATAACTAGTAGTTGCTTCTAATTATGCTATATTCCTCTTTCTGCCATTTTTCACTTATATTGTTTAGGAAACCATAGCACTGCCTGCTTGTTGGCAACCACTGTATAATTGACTAATCCAGACAGATTTGTCCTTTTGCGCATTACTTTTTTCATCCATTGTAGCATCTCAGTGCTACTGATCTCCTGAAGACTTTCTGTAGGCATGCCCTGTCTACATGTACTAGAAAATGTTCAAAATGCTGACACTAACCAGTGATTGGGTCCTCCCAGTGACAAGCCTCTTAGCTACTTCTTCATTATAATGTAGCTTTGACCAGGATATGTGTTAGGCAGAGGCTCTGATTGGCTGTGTCAGCAGGGTCCCAATTTGCTGCCAGGATCGACAATGCTGGCCAAGGGCCCCTCCCACTGTCTTCCTGCACAGGAACGAGATGGGGTACATACACCTGCACTGTGGAGAAAGGCCGCCATCTTTGGTCACTCACATTCCCTCAGGCTGAGACCCACCTCCAGAAATAAGGACCACAACCAAAACACCTTTTACCTGCGCCTCTTTAGTTCTGACATCTGCACACTACAAGGTTAACCTTAACATAGGATGGCCACCCAACTCTTCCAGTGTCCTCACTGTAGTCCCCATAGTTGGGTTACCCAACAGAACCTGTACCATTACTCTCTAGGGCTACAAGCTCACATGGCGGCATATTAGGGGTGACCTTTGCCCATCACTCTCTGCCCCAGGTTCTTTTGGCTCCATATTATAAAGGGCTAAGCTATCCCAAACCTATCTACCCAGGGAAGGGGTTTCCCTAAAAGGGGTAAAAACCTCTTCTTATAGGCTGCTCAGACAACCAGTACCTCTGCCTCGTGCAGATCATAGAGTAAGCCAAAGCTTTAAGTTAACCGTTTAAAGAAAATGATAAAGATGATGGTGTGAACTAACACCCTACACCCTCCCTACTCCCTGGTTCCCGCTGTAGGTATTTCCATGGGTGATGAGCTGTCAGTGCCCATGCAGCTGATGCCTCAGTCCAGGGATTTAAAATGCCTGCTCTTCTCCCCCATCTCTGCAGGGCTTTCAGGATGGATCAGAGCAATTCTCTGTATCAGCGCTGACCAATCAGTATCGATATGAACCATCCTGGAATCTCTGCAGATAGAAGGCGGAAAAGAACAGAGATTTCAAATCCCTGGATCTCTGTGCTGGTTGTGTGGGCACCGGCAGCTCATCACCTACACAGCGGAGAAGTGGGGAGGGTGGATTTGAGTATGCTTGGTGCAAATAAACTATTTAAAGTGGAGTTCCACCCACATTTTTCACTCTTCACCATGCAGCACTAATGTGCATCCTTACAATGAATTGGCAATTTATTTATTTTTTTCTGTTCACTTACCTGATTTATGCCTATATTTAACTTCACTTCCTCCTTTAGGGGCCGCAGGGCTGAACGTAATTTCTGGTTTTGCATTGGCTCCTGGGAGATCTTGGTCAGCTTGGCATGGCACTGCTCCCCTTACATTTAACACTGCTTCTATGGAAAATTTTGATCAACTTGACATGGCATGGCTCTAGTAACAGTTGACATTGGCGTCTATGGAAAATCTTGGTCAGCTTGGCATGGCACTGCTCTTGTAACATATAACATTGGCATCTATAGAAAATCTTGGTCAACTTGGCATGGCTGTGCCATGTCAAGCTGACCAAGATTTCACTGCACTGCACATGCGCGAGATCGGTAGGTGCATGCTGGGCAGCCAGCATGCACTAAATCCAGGAAGAAGGACACTGCAGTTTCAGATGCCCACACTGGAGATGGCCGTGCTGTGCAAAAACTTCACAAAGGAAGAAAACAATGCTGCACACATAGAACACTGGGCATAGTTCACAGCATACCTTTGTTACATTGCACGAGGCATGAGTATTCTAGGGGTATTATTATTTTAAAAGTCATATTTTGGCCGGAACTCCGCTTTAAAGTTCACTAAAACCTATAGTTAGGCTTTAGGTGCTTCACCTACCCAGCACCATAGATAGACTTTGAGCTCCCTAGTAAAGGGATTTCTCCTTGGTCACAGGTTGATATACAATTAACCATATCGCCTATTCATTAAAGACCAATGTCACTAACCTAATATGACCATATAGCCAATAAAGTCATGAGCATCTCTGCCCCTTTGTGTACATGCAGCTGTGGGTTGGGGAATCCCCACTTGCAGCACATTGGCCAAGGAATCAAAGCTGCCTTCTGAGTACAGCTAAACCCAATTTCAGACTGAACCCAAGCTCATAACTTGTGTGGACACCATTTTCCATTAGTACACACTTCAAGGTATTCCGAGCTCACCCAACTTGGGCTCCACCTAAACCATAAAGGTGGTGTCATTCCTGGGCCAGTGATCTGCAAATTCTCTGCCCCACAGCTGCACATATACAAAGCTGTAGGGATGCTCATAACGTCATTGACTTAATATGACCAAAATCCCCAACCCGCAGCTCATTGGCCTAGGAATGGCGGTTGTCAGCTGGGTTTCACCCAGCCCAGGTTGGGTGAGCTTGGAATGCTACAGCGTGTGCTCTGATGGGAGACAATGCCCACGTGATGAACTTGGGTTCAGTCCAAGCTTAAAGGCAATTGTCATTCCTGGGCCATTGGCCATTATAGGTCAATGAAGTCATGAGCATTCCTGGAGAATCCCTGATTGCAGCTCATTGGCCCAGGAATGACAGCTGCCTCCTCCAAGTTAGAACCAAACCCAAGCTCATCTCTTGTGAGGACATAGACAATTTTCCGTGTAACCCACTCCGAGGTATTCTGAGGTCACACAAATTGGTTGGTTCCAAACTCATCCATTATTCTTGCTGCAGTCTAAATTTCTTTGTAAATGCTTCTTAACACAATATATTTTTATTCTCAGGTAAGAATGAAAAATAAAAGTTTTTTTATTTTATTTTGTGTCTGGTAGTTAGAATTACATTTTGCTGCTGCATGCTCTTTTGTTCTATAGTTTCTGCTACACAAACAATATTTTGTCATTTCAGACCTTAAATTATTGTTTGTAAAGACAATGCTTTGGGGATGTTTATTTTTATGTTTGTAATTGAAGGCAAAGCACTTTATTGCTCTGTTTTTTATTCTTGCAGTATTTATTTATCGATGCTTGCCACATAAATATAGTCATAAAATACCTGTTTTTCGATTCTGTTCTTATAGAACAGGAGTCAGTCAGTAAAAGGGAGCTGATAAGTGTACACATATTGCTGCGTTGTTTTTAAATAGTTCCGGCTCTGGACCAATCACTTTGGACCCCGCCGTTGTGACCTACTATGTCACTGACCTTGGACAAGCAGACAGAGTGTGAAAAAACTCAGTTGCCATCTTGCCTGTTAGTTCCAGGTCAAGGTTTCCACTAGAGAGATTTCTCCTCACTTCCTGTCGGGGCCATAGGTGTCACCAGAACAGAAAGGAAGGGGCAGTCTTGCCTGTGGGCATAACAATATCTATGCATGTATCTATGTTTATTCTCTTGATACCTAGGACCTGAGGACCATATGTGGTCTTCTGGTACTTAATGTATGATCCTCAGACCCCAGTTAGTAGTTAGCGCTTTTCCTGCCTAGGTGCATGCTCAGTGATGGAAACCTGGAAATTACCCTGTCTTCTGTTTTCAGTTCTCTTTTCTCTTTGTATTTTTTTTCCTCTGATCTTTTATAATAGATCTTGCTTAGGTCTGTAGGAAACACTAACAGTCCCTGACAATGCACTATGGTATGTCTGAATTCTTTGACAATTTATTGTAATATACCCTGTCTTTGATAATCTACAGTAGTATGTACGCCCACAGTCTTTGACAATCAATTGTGATATGTCCAGTCTTTAAAATCTGCTGTAGTATATCCTCCGTCTTCGACAAGTTACTGTAATATGTCCAGTCTTTGACATCCTACTGTAATATGTCCAGTCTTTGACAATCTACTGTAGTATGTTCAGTCTTTGCCAATCTACCATAGTACTGTATGTCTGCAGTCTTTGGCAAATTACTGTAGTATGTCCATAGTCTTTGCCAATTCATTGTAATTTGTCCACAGTCTTTGACAATCTACCATAGTTTGTCTGCAGTCTTTGACAATTTACTGTAAGATGTTCTGTATTTGACAAGTCAATGTAATTTGTCCTCAGTCTTTGACAATCTATTATAGTATATCCTCAGTCTTTGATAATGTATTGTAATATGTCCAGTCTTTGACAATCTACTGTAGCATGTCCACAGCCTCTGACAATCTACCATAGTAGATTGTCAGATACCGCACCATTCCGAGTACCTTATAGAGAAATAGATAGATAGATAGATAGATAGATAGATAGATAGATAGATAGATAGATAGATAGATAGATAGATAGCTCAGTAGCGGGGTTTGCAGGACCCCCTGGATGGGTCACAGCACAGTGAAGTAGGCACAGACAGACACCAATATCTTTGTGAAAGAAAAAACTATGGTTTATTTACAAGTCTGTGGTTACAAAGTGCAGGCATCAAAACAGGTAAAATAAAACAAAACAGAAAATAAACCCTTGCTACTTTGGGCATCTACAAAGACACTGGAACCTGACTACTTGTTCTGCCACAGCCTTTCGCTGCCCAGACACTTGGTGATCACATAGAAATAAACAGAGGCTTTTAGTCACATAGACTTAATCTCACCATTCAGAGGTATTGCTGCTCCCAAGTCTGTCGTGCACAGAGATCTGGTTCCAGGGTGGAGAACCCAGTTGAAGCAACCTGGGAGTTTTATAGAGCCCCGAGTGCTTTATCTGTTACACCTAAGCTTGTTACCCCTCATTGAGCCCAAACGGGATCACTACACAGCACAAATACAAAAGCAATTGCTGTAGAGCATAAACCTGGGACAAATATATCTCCCATCTTGGACACAACCCATAGATTTTCCTGGCTTCCTGTCACAATAGATAGATAGATAGATAGATAGATAGATAGATAGATAGATAGATAGATAGATAGATAGATAGATAGATAGATAGATATGGAGGAACTGTCCCTCTTTTGGAACTCCTTCCCCCTAAAAAGTGTTCTTGTTCGTCTGATGTGTACATTTCCATTAAAATAAACTGCTTATTTAAAGCAGAGTTCCACCCTTTTAAAAGTCATCAGCCACAATAAGTGTAGACTAATCTGAGACTCACCTGTCCCACGCTCCAGCGATGCGGCCGCCCGCAGCCTCACTCTTCTCCCCCTCCTCTGTGTGGCGCTGGCATCACAAGTGTGGGTGCCCGGCTTTGGCTTCAAAGCCGGGCACACACTGCACATGCATGAGCTGCGCTGCGCCCTGTGAATGGCTGGTGTATCTTCTGGAAAGTGTGACGTGTCCCAGAAGATTGCAGAGTGTGTGTGTGTGAGGGGGTGAACTTCCTTTCAGGACCGCGGTGCCAGGAGAGGAAGTGGACCTGGGACCCTGTGAAAACAGGGTCCACGGTCCCCGTCCCCCACCCAAAAAAAAAGGAAATGCTGGCATGTCAGGGGGTCACCTTCCCTTAAAGCGTAAGTTACACTTGGGTGGAACTCCGCTTTAACTACTAGAAGTGATGATCTGTACTTTGATATTTGATTTCTAAATGATTAAATGTGTTATTTTCATAAGCTAGTCTAAAGAAAAAGTAGTGATGGAAAAAGCACTTGTGGGTTTAACCAATCATTTTTTGTATACAGTATCACACAAAAGTGAGTACACCCCTCACATTTTTGTAAATATTTTATTCTATCTTTTCATGTGACAACACTGAAGAAATGACACTTTGCTACAATGTAAAGTAGTGAGTGTACAGCTTGTATAACAGTGTAAATTTGCTGTCCCCTCAAAATAACTCAACACATAGCCATTAATGTCTAAACCGCTGGCAACAAAAGTGAGTACACCCCTAAGTGAAAATGTTCAAATTGGGCCCAAAGTGTCAATATTTTGTGTGGCAACCATTATTTTCCAGCACTGCCTTAACCCTCTTAGGCATGGAGTTCACCAGAGCTTCATAGGCTGCCACTGGAGTCCTCTTCCACTCCTCCATGACGACATCACAGAGCTGGTGGATGTTAGAGACCTTGCACTCCTCCACCTTCCATTTGAGGATGCCCCACAGATGCTCAATAGGGTTTAGGTCTGGAGATATACTTGGCCAGTCCATCATGTTTACACTCAGCTTCTTTAGCAAGGCAGTGGTCGTCTTGGAGTTGTGTTTGAGGTCGGTATCATGTTGGAATACTGCCCTGCGGACCAGTCTCTGAATGGAAGGGATCATGCTCTGCTTCAGTATGTTACAGTACATGTTGGCATTCATGGTTCCTTCAATGAACTGTAGCTCCACAGTGCCGGCAGCACTCATGCAGCCCCAGACCATGACACTCCCACCACCATGCTTGACTGTAGTGTCTTTGTACTCCTCACCTGGTTGCCGCCACACACGCTTGACACCATCTGAACCAAATCTGTTTATCTTGGTCTCATCAGACCACAGGGCATGGTTCCAGTAATCCATGTCCTTAGTCTGCTTGTCTTCAGAAAACTGTTTATGGGCTTTCTTGTGCATCATCTTTAGAAGAGGATTCCTTCTGGGACAACAGCCATGCAGACCAATTTGATGCAGTGTGTGGCGTATGGTCTGAGCACTGACAGGCTGACCCCTCACCCCTTCAACCTCTGCAGTAATACTGACAGCACTCATACATCTATTTCCCAAAGACAACCCCTGGATATGAAGCTGAGCATGTGCACTTAACTTCTTTGGTCGACCATGGCAAGGCCTGTTCTGAGTGGAATCTGTCCTGCTAAACCACTGTATGGTCTTGGCCACCATGCTGCAGCTCAGTTTCAGGGTCTTGGCAATCTTTTTATAGCCTAGGCCATCTTTATGTAGAGCAACAATTGATTTTTTCATATCCTCAAAGAGTTCTTTGCCATAAGGTGCCATGTTAAACTTTCAGTGACCAGTATGAGAGCGATAACACCAAATTTAACACACCTGCTCCCCGTTCACACCTGAGACCTTCTAACACTAATGAGTCACATGACACCGGGGAGGGAAAATTGGGCCCGATTTGGACATTTTCACTTAGGGGTGTACTCACTTTTGTTGCCAGTGGTTTAGACATTAATGGCTGTGTGTTGAGTTATTTTGAGGGGGCAGCAAATTTACACTGTTATACAAGCTGTACACTCACTGCTTTACATTGTAGCAAAGAGTCATTTCTTCAGTGTTGTCACATGAAAAGATAGAATAAAATATTTACAAAAATGTGAGGGGTGTACTTACTTTTGCGACGTACTGTGTGTATATATATATATATATATATATATATATATATATACTTTGTATGTTTATTTATTTATTGGCTTGACACAGACTAAATAAAATTTCTTTTTTTTTTGAATGGGAAAGTTCTACTTTATTGTTTACCTAGTATTGTTTACCTAATCACCTTTGCAGTGATGAACTTCCTTCATGACGCCCACAGTAATTCATTAAATGTTAGTATTTTTTTTTTAAACTGTTTCTAAACCTGAAAGGCAACTAGACTTCCTTGACCCAGAGAAATAAGTACATTGCGTTGATCAGAGATGCCGCCAAAGATGAAGTGCATCTTCCAATTTCCGGCTTATGGACAAATCTCCAGACCGTAACAAGTTAGCCCACAACAGCATGCTTGGAGAGCAGCCCCTACCACGCAGTCCCATAATGTGAAAGGTGTCCTCAGCCTACGTGTTTACTAAGATCGCACGTTTTGTATTAATGAGCAAAATGAAGCCCCAGAACTGGTTTCAGGGCTGGAATTAACGGAAGCATCCAAAATGTATTCTTAATGAGAATTCACAAACCTTTTGAAGATTAAGCACCTGTTCTACTGCGAGAAGCAGATGCTTGTGGGGGAAATATTAGTAAGAGTGATGGCATAAATTTCTTTCTGTTCCCTCAACATAAACAAAAATCGATGTTGAACTTTTTCTTTTTTTTTCTTTGCAGGAGTTTGCTCCAAGAGCAGAGCTATAATTGAAGTCCAGAGCAATGAGTGGCTGTTCTTTCTCAATCAATTTGATAACACAGCCCAAGGCATCTGTACTTTTCTTTAAAGTTTCCCACTAACAACAAAGGAAGAAAATTCCTGCTTCGTTCAACCTTCATTGCAGAGATGTTAGGCTGGACAGCGCCAAGAGCGGAGGTTTGCCAATTTGAAGGATTAAAAATAAAATACATGGCATAGGAGATTGCATACACAAGGAGCCAGTTCCATGCAGATGAATATGGTTAAAGAAGAGCTCTGTACAAATTTTACAAACCTCAATTAAGGGAGGGGATGTTGGTTTTGTTTGCTGTCAGATTCGTCTTCTTAGTTTTCAACGCAAAAGTTGAAGAGCAATTCCCTAAAATGAACTTCCCTGATTCTCGTTAGAGAACCTGGCAGGCTGGTTATAGCCAAGCTGATCGATCAAACAGCTTGGTACATTCAGCCTGCCCGTTAATGGTTTGCATCTCGATTCGGGCCGTGTATGGCCAGCCTAGCCCTTCTTGTAACAATAAGACTGCAGACATCTTAATTGTGATTGACGTGGATCTACGTTGCTGGATGATGTAATTCATGGTGGATGTGGATTTTTTTTTTTTTTTTTAATGAAAGAACTTGCCAAAACTGTGTGTATATTGGTATACTTTTGTTTTTTAGTTATTTTTTTCATGTGTAGGGGTAACACTTCTTTATAGATGGGGAAGCAATATCTGAAGGTCCTCTTATTGTTTAAGTTTTAATTTCAGATTCCAATAAGCTCTCCATTTACAGACCCCCATAACCACCAGGTTAGGGTTGTGGGGAAGAGACCCTTGTTCCCATCATCATGAGAACAAAGTGTTTTGCTGGGGCAGGGGTCTTGACAAGGTTGCAAGGTTGAGCGCATATGACCCAGTATGGTTCAGGAGGGAAGGTCCTTTCCTGGCCAGCCAGGCTGCATGCTGGGATAAGGGTGTGGTATGTTTTTTTTATTTTTGTTTGGGGGGGGGGCACACTTTCTTCTTCTTGTTTTTTGTGTGGCGTTTCCCCTTAAAATCCATACCAGATCTGAAGGGTCTGGAATTAAAAATGTATGGGGACCTGATGCCATTTTTTAATTTTATTTTCATGGTTCTCCCCTTAAAGTGGAGTTCCAGCGTCTAAAAAAAAAAAAAAAATTAAAAATCAGCAGTTACAAATAAGGAAGCTGCTGACTTTTAATATAAGGACACTTATCTGTCCAGGGATCCCGCGATGTCGGCTCGGGTGAAGGTGCCGCCATTGCAGCTAAGGGAAATCAGCAATGAAGTCTTCAGGCTTGAACTCCGCTTTAAAGGATAAGTTCACCTTTGGGAACATATTACATGTTTTTAGGGTGGAACATGGAACATGTTCCCATTGCTGCAGCCTCTCCCCAATCCATGGCCTCAAGCGACAGTGAGCCAGAGATCTTTTTACCCCTGAATTGGCTGTCACAATTAAAAAAAAAAAAAAAGGAATGCGAAGCTCCGCTCGCCCGCTCATGTCATTCATTCACAAAGTTCTGTGAATGGGAAAACTACAATTACCGCCAGCCTTTGTGGCTGACGGCTTGTCGTTTTCAATTAACTACCAGAGTGCTGGTGAGTGCTCTAGGTAGTTTGTTGATGGTTCCCGTCATTGGGTAACTGCCTGCCCATACAAGGTATGAGCAGACAGCTTACACTGACAGTTTGCAGGAGCCACGCATTGTACCTGCGATATGCTGATCACTGGTGCAATGCTTTACAGGCTCTGAATAAAAAAATAATAAATGCACATTTTTTTTACCCGAAAAAAGATGTGCATTTGTTATTTTTTTTAAAAGGTGAACTTATCCTTTAAAGTAGAATTCTAGGATAAACCTTACTAGTCCTAAAAATGCTCCCCTCCTAACACCTCTGCTGACAATTTTCTGTATGCCGAGGCTATACCAGCGTCTTTCCCTTGAACTCTGTTGGTAGCCCCCTTGAATCTTGCACCTGAGTGGATGCGATACCATGCTTCCTGTGAATACTTAACATCTGGTTCTTTATATGCTCCACATATGGTTCCATGTAGGGGATACCTGCCTCTTGCCCTTCTGGTGTCCCAGGTGCCTGGCTGGTGAAACTCAATTTTGCCTCTTCAGGCCACATTCAGTGCAGTGAGATGTTATTGGAGTATTGTTAAACGGCTTACCCCTTTACTTGAATTCCTCCTGAGAAAGCAGATTCCTGTGAAACCTGTAGAGGAACAAATCTGCAGCAACACAGTAGATATCACATACACTATATTAACAAAAGTATTGGTACAGCTGCCTTTACAAGCACATGAATTTTAATGGCATCCCAGTCTTAGTCCGTAGGGTTCAATATTGAGTTGGCCCACCTGTTGCAGCTATAACAGCTACAACTCTTCTGGCAAGGCTGTCCACAAGGCTTAGGAGTGTCTATGGGAATGTTTGACCATTCTTCCAAAAGTGCATTTCTGAGGTCAGGAACTGATGTGGATGAGAAGGCCTGGCTCGCAGTCTCTGCTCTTATTCATCCCAAAGGTGTTGTTCTATTGGGTTTAGGTGCAGGCCATTCAATTACCTTTACCCCAAACTCGCTCATCCATGTCTTTATGGACCTTGCTTTGTGCACTGGTCCAAATCATTTGGTGAATGGGGTATTATGGTGTGGGGTTGCTTTTCAGGGTTTGGGCTTGGCCCCTTAGTTCCAGTGAAGGGAACTCTTAAGGCATCAGCATACCAAGACATTTTTGGACAACTTCATGCTCCCGACTTTGTGAAAACTGTTTGGGGATTGCCTTTTCCTGTTCCAACATGACTGTGCACCAGTGCACAAAGCAAGGTCCATAAAGACATGGATGAGCAATTTAGGGGTGGAGGAACGTGACTGGCCTGCACAGAGTCCTGACCTCCACCCGATATTACACTTTTGGGATGAATTAGAGCAGAGACAGTGAGCCAGGCCTTCTCATCCACATCAGTGCCTTACCTCACAAATTCGCTTCTGGAAGAATGGTAAAACATTCCCATAGACACTCCTAAACCTTGTGGACAGCCTTCCCAGAAGAGTTAAAACTGTTATAGCTGCAAAGGCTGGGCCAACTCAGTATTGAACCCTACGGCCTAAGACTGGGATGCCATTAAAGTTCATGCAAAGGTAGGTGTCCCAACACATTTGGTTATATATTGTATATCGAGGGGATTTATTACACCGTGTTGGGAATGATTTATTTACAGTATAAACGGATGGTACATCATTACTAGCAATTATTAGCAATTTTTTAGTTGCTCATATCTCTAAAATTGTTATGGGGTTTGCATTCCCCTTACATTTTAAATATTGTATTGTTGGTTTTCTCTGGGGAACCTTAAAAGTCCATCTTTGGTTTTTGACATATGGGTGTTTTTATTGAACAAGGGATATGAATCATTCTGTATGGTTTGCTCCTCAGTGGGCAAGATGTGAAATAAAGTGAATGTTTTTCAAATGCTCTTCGTCATCATACATTTTTTTTATTACAAATCAACTTAAACTCCATGACTTGACAAAATCATCCCTTAACAGTGACAGACAAGCTAGGTGAACACAATCTTCCCACAGCTTAAATGGATATATGACAAGGGAATATTAATTGCACCAGACAAGGCATTCAAAGGCATTAGCTCAGCAACACAAGTCTATTTTATTCAATTAGGGTTATTCATCAATGTAGATAACTGCTGGAAAGCAAGAGCTAATCCCGTGCTTTTTTGCTATTTTTTTTCTACCCTCACGGTACTTAAAGGGAGGACAGCCAAGCAGAGGGAACGTGAATATGTAATTGGTAACCAGCAGCTGTGTATTATATATTGCAGTATAAAAGAGATACGGGGAAAACAAAAAACCTCTCTGCTCTTTTACAAGCTACTGGTCTAATTACATGGCTAAAGCACAGGTGCATGCTTTAAACCTAACCCACCTTGACTATTGCAGCTCTGGGGTTTTCGCTTAGTAAATAAGCCACAATCTAAAACCACTTGTTGGCAGGTGCAGGTTTTCCCACCATCCCGGAGGTGGCACTGTGCCATTATTACTGATGAAGGGACACCTGCTAGGGGAATTATACCGTCTGATTGGGAGCTGAAACCTCCTTAGATTGCCGACAGCCATCTTGGTGTAAGAGCCTATATTATAGGGTACACATGTCATTTGGAATGAGTGGTAGGTCAGGGATCCTGATGCTACTGGCCCCAGCCCCCAGGGATTAGTTGTATGAAAAATAGTGCTGCCCATTGCTCTACAAGCTGCTGGTTAAGGGGATTACAAGAAAGTAATATGCTGAAGACAAAGTCACTTTTACCTATATATATATATATATATACACAGTGGGTAAAATAAGTATTGACTAGGTCACCATTTTTCTGAGTAAATATATTTATAACGGTGCTATTGACATGATATTTTCACCACATGTCCATAACAACCCATGCAATCCATACATACAAAGAAACCAAAACAAATAAGTTCAGAAATTAATTTATGTGTGTAGCGGCGTCCCAGCGCTCTAAAGGCCTAATGGTGACCTCCAGAGTTAGGGAGAGCTGACACCCTTCTTCACAGTATGGGTTAACAGGCATGGTGGGTGTACTGCAAGTTGGAAAAGTTGGAAGCCAGTCACTTTTTGGAATGCAGAAAAAGAGATTTTATTGTCTCTTAACAAGAACTGAAGGAGGGAGGGTTTAGGGCCATGACACCCTTAGGCAAATGCAAAAGCAATTGGCAGACTTCAAAACAAAAAATAGGAATAGGCAGACAGCTATACAGGGCCTTTAAGCTGGGTGCAGCAAGTGTATTTTGTAGAACTGCTGTCTTCTATGGCAACTGAACTTTCAATTTGCAATATAGATCTGCACACGTAACTCATAGTATCCCGTTGTAGATCTTCTCTCACAGTCTCTTACTGTAGATCTTCACACTGAGCTCCCAGTCTTTCACTAGACTTCCAGATCGCAGCCACCGCTGGATCCCCCAAGCTCTTCCACAGCTAACCCACTGTATTCTCCTCAAGCTTCACCCATGCTACCTGCTGGGCACTCTGCTGAAGCTTTCCCACTTGTTCACTATCCCTGGGTACTGAACAAGGCTGCTCTGGTAGTTCTTCAGACTTCCAATACACTGGCCTCTAATGAGTGGTTGTCCCTTGGTGGCAACTTTGTCTTCTTCATCTCTGACCTTGATCCTCGCTTGCCTCTGGTAACAGGAGTGGTCGTCTCTTCTGGCAAATGCTTTTCCTTCACTTCTATCAACTTTGTTCCCCCTTTAGCTGAACCTCTGCAACTTGGTTGAGCTCCAAGCCTGAAGCCCCAATCCTGCGCTGCTTCCCTCAATCCTGGATAGGCTTCAGACCGCCTAGCAACCAGGTGCTTCCTGGATAGGCCTCAGGCTTCTGAGCATTACTACACACGTCCACCATGACAGCCATCCAGGTGGCACAGAGCCCCGATCACCTGACTCCTCCCAAGTAAATAAACTCTCCCAGCATGCCATGGGGCCAAAGAAACCCCTGCTAATTGGCTGAGACAACATATCCACATCTAACCTGGATACAATGTGATCTTGTCATTCTAATGTCAAAAGCAGCAGTGCCACCCAGTGACAGAAGAGAGAGATACACCAAATGCAGGCTTTGGGCCAGGCTAGTTACCACCTAGTAAACTAAATTTGTTGGCAGCCCTGTTTGAGACCAGGGTGTTACATCCTCCCTGTGCCAAGGAAACAATGTCTCGGGGTTTGTAACATCCTGAGAGTGGATGTCCTGGCAAAACTTGAATTGGGAGAGTAACAGGGAAGGATGAATAATGGTAACAATATATGTAGCGTACCACTTGAAATGAGTAACATAACTTATGTACAGAGGCAAGTGGTGTTTCACACAAGGGCATATAAATATAAGACAGTATTTACGGTTTTATGTGTGGCGTACCACCCGAACAAGATAAGGGAAAATACAGCAAAAAAAAAATGTAGCGTTATTGAACAAGCTGAGGTCATTGTCTCTCCAAGGAAGACACAATGGGTGCAGGAACACCTGAAGGAGGAGAAAACAGAGAGCAAAGAACTACATCCTACTACTATAGCGATGCCAGTGTAATTTGTACATAAGTGAAGTTTTGTTTACTCCTAACCGAGAGCAACAAAAACGGTGAGAATGAACACAGTGGTATATCTTAATCTACATATACACTTTTAGCAAATTACTATACCTAGACATAAAGTATTTCACAAAAGTGAGTACACCCCTCACCTTTTTTTAAATATTTTATTATATCTTTTCATGTGAAAACACCAAAGAAATTACACTTTGCTACAATGTAAAGTAGTGAGTGTACAGCTTGTATAACAGTGTAAATTTGCTGTCCCCTCAAAATAACTCAACACACAGCCATTAATGTCTAAACCGCTGACAACAAAAGTGAGTACACCCCTAAGTAAAAATGTCTAAATTGGGCCCAATTTGGGACCATATTGTCAATATTTTGTGTGCCCACCATTATTTTCCAGCACTGCCTTAACCATTTTGGGCATGGAGTTCACCAGAGCTTCACAGGTTGTCACTGGAGTCCACTCCTCCATGACAACATCGCAGAGCTGGTGGCTGTTTAGAGACCTTGCGCTCCTCCACCTTCGGTTTGAGGATGCCCCACAGATGCTCAATAGGGTTTAGGTCTGAAGACATGATTGGCCAGTCCATCACCTTTACCCTCAGCTTCTTTAGCAAGGCATTTTATTACAAATGCGTGGAAACGCTAAGGAGACGCTAAGGAGGATGAGTGGGACTTTGTGTGAAGCAAAATGGTGGCGAATAACGGATTGATGGATTATAATAAAATACAAAATTTATTGGTAGACATATAATCCGAGAAATACATGATTGACACTGCGTATGCAAAATTCATTGGTAAAAATATCATTAAATCAAGGTATTACATGAATAAATACATAGCCCCAATCCATCAAAATTGCATATATGTACATAGCTGGGTAAAATTTATTTATGACTCAAAATATATGAGAGTCTGGCCTCTGACCCTTAGCACCCTAGGGAATGTGGTAGGTAGGATATCAAGTAGATATTGCACGGCGTTGAAATCCCTACGCGTTTCATGGCAAGTTTAGGCCATTCGTCAGGAGCAAGCCGTGGCATGGCTGAAAAAAATGATAAAATGTATATATAAAAAACTGGGAAAATTAACAATATATGCAAAGGGGGATGACACAACAGCCCCCATATGGCATTAAACAATGAGACTTACAGCTTCCGTGCGCCGGCGGCAGATTGCCAAGACGGGGAGGCCAACCAAAGACGAGCAGCTCGGGAACTGAGGGGAGAAATGGGGCAAAGGCGGTCCACACCGGCGGCACAACAGGGTGGGAAGGAGCACACGAGTAAATGTCTGAATGGAGCATGACGACCACTGTGAATGAAAACAAAAACCTGTGGTATATGGTAGGTGACCATATTAGTGAATGAGAAATGGAAGGTAGGGGGTGAGTTGAGGAAAGAACCATCAAAGGTGGGGGAGAGTGAAGTGGACAAACAGGACCAGCCTGGGTTACTATAAAAAAGTAGAAAGTTTATTGAAGACTTACATATAAAACCATGGCAGGCTTGGGAAGGAGCTGGGATGCTCGTTGCTATACAGGCTGGTTAACAGTACTCCCTGGTGGAACCGGAGGTCTCCCTGGGTGACATGATTAAGCGGTGTCGCGAAACATGTTGTCACACTGATGGGACCACTATCCAGTACCTGCATTGCAGACACCAGAAGCGAACGTACCGGTGAGAGCTCTTGCTGCGGCCCCTCCCTGCCTTGGTCTCTGCATACCAGTGAGGCAGACATCACCTCCACTGCACAGCCTACACCATCTCCAGTGGCTCTGTGAGGACACTGTGGCTCGATCTCCTTCCGGATCAAGCATTACTATAGCCCAGGGAGACCTCCGGTTCCACCAGGGAGTACTGTCAACCAGCCTGTACAGCAACGAGCATCCCGGCTCCTTCCCAAGCCTGCCATGGTTTTATATGTAAGTCTTCAATAAACTTTCTACTTTTTTATAGTAACCCAGGCTGGTCCTGTTTGTTACCAATTTCAACAAAGACAATATTGCTGGTTTTTACTTTGGTGTTACAAACTGACAGTGGGCAACACTGCACACAAGCACCCTTGGGTTCACATTTTCTTTTATTTACTGTACTCCTACCCCAGAGCTGAACCTAGGCTGCAAGGTACCTGCAGCAAGTCACTCAGTCCCCTGTGTGTCCACAAGTCACAATATATGATCAGCGCCTAATCCTTTTTCGTTTTCTTAGGCCATCTTTATGTAGAACAACAATTATTTTTTCAGATCCTCAGAGAGTTCTTTGCGATGAGGTGCCATGTTGAACTTCCAGTGACCAGTATGAGAGAGTGAGAGTGATAACACCAAATTTAACACACCTGCTCCCCATTCACACCTGAGACCTTGTAACACTAACGGGTCACATGACACCAGTGAGGGAAAATGGCTAATTCGACCCAATTTGGACATTTTCACTTAGGGCTGTATTCACTTTTGTTGCCAGAGGTTTAGACATTAATGGCTGTGCGTTGAGTTATTTTGAGGTGACAGCAAATTGGGACTATTATACAAGCTGTACACTCATTACTTTACATTGTAGCAAAGTGTCATTTCTTCAGTGTTTCACGTGAAAAGATATAATAAAATATTTACAAAATGTGAGGGGTGTACTCACTTTTGTAAGATACTGTATATACCGTATATATATATATATATATATATATATATATATATATATATATATATATATTATTATTATTATTATTATTATTATTATGCATGGCTGAATTAAATGTTGGTGTTGGATTTTACATTTAAGGACCTAAATGGTTCTCTCAAAAAAGCAATGTAAGGAAAATTATATTTATTTTTTCCAAAAAATGCATAAAAGTAATCCATTACCAGCATTTTACATGTTGATTACATGGTACCTAGGGTTGCAGAGCCTAAGATATTTTAAGTAGCTGCTTTCAAGACTGCAGACGGCAATTACAGGTTCTTGGGTGAACTTTTATTTTGTTTTTCCATTATATACTCAACAAGACTTGCACAGCTAAAGTACATCTCAAGCCAAAACTTTTTATTTGGATAGAGCAAAAAAAAAAATTAATAAATAAACCCTCCAACAGGAACAGTCAGAAACACATAAGAAATATAGTATGGAAGGGTTAGAACTTGCGATATTTGTATTGTCAACCATGACTTCTGGTGACAATCAGACCCACAAATTCCATTCATGGATGCCCACGTGTCAAGAGGTGAGAGAAAATCTTTTCAATGGGATTACAGACAGAGATAGAAATTATACATATTTTTACTCAACCACACTTAAAAAAAAATGGTGGTTAGACTTTAACTAGGTTAAAAAAGGCAAATCAAGTTAATCCATCTTACATCAGCAGCTCTTTTACACATCATCATTAAATGCAGTTTTGCATAGTTAGGTTGAAAAAAGACACAAGGCTATCCAGTTCAACCAACGGAAAACAAAAAAAAACAAAAAAATCTCCAAGAACTTCCATATACACAATCCTATACCCTCGGTTAATCCAGAAGAAGGCAAAAAAACATGATTCAACTTGCTCCAGTGGGGGAAAAATATTCCCCTGTGCTGTAAGTACCTGAATTCGTCTTAAACTATTGTTTTGCAGTCTACTGTACAGCAGAGCTCAGATGGGGGTTGGAGATGCAGCTCAATGTGACAATCAGGTGTACTGTAGTACAAGGAACATGCTGATAGGAGAAGAGAGCTGAGTGACCAATAGGGATGGGCTCGCGGTTTGAATCGCCTGTTTGTTGAATTTAGAACATTATGGGGCGTTCACAGCAACTTCGCCGCCGCGGAGCGTCACATAATGCATTGCGTGCAGACGGCGCACAGCTCCTCCTCCATGTGAGGGCTGCCGCTATCTGCGCTGACTTTGTTTTGATGTTTTATTTATAGTGCAGGGCGGTGCCACCGTGGGATGTATGGGTGACCCCGCCCCTTCTGATGTCATGTGACGTCAGAGGGGCGGGTCGCTCAATTACGGCACTGGGTAGCCCCGCCCTTCACTATAAATAAAACGTCAAAACAAACAGAGCTCAGTTGGTGGGAGTCCTCCCATGGAGGAGGAGCTGTTTGTTTGTTTTTTTTTTGTTTTTTTTTCGGGTCACTCGCCGTGATTGACAATGGATTACAACGGGGGACACTTATTTTTATTTTTTAATAAAGGACTTGTCCCTAATTGTTTCTTGTGGTATTTTCTTATTTGACACTCTTGGTGAATTAGTAGGGGTACGATGTACCAGATACTAATTCACATGGGGGGGTCGGGATCTGGGGGCCCCCTTATTAAAGGGGGCTTCCAGATTCCGATAAGCCCCCTCCCGCAGACCCCCACAACCACAGCCCAGGGTTGTGGGGAAGAGGCTCTTGTCCCCATCAACATGGGGACAAGGTGCTTTGGGGTGGGGGGCTTGCTTGTCCCCCCTATCCTGGCCGGCCAGGTTGCATGCTCGGATAAGGGTCTAGTTTGGATTTTAGGGGGGGCCACGTCAATTTTTTTAAAATTTTGGCACAGCGTTCCCCTTGAAATCCAAACCAGACCCTAAGGGGTGGCAACCGTGCCGGGACGCCACTGTTCAGATTCAAGGTAGGAGACCTGTAAGTAAAAGTATTGAAAGGAGAGGAATGAGGTATAAGACATGTCACTAAATCGTTGATCAAAAACATGATGACATATTTATTGAATACAAAATAAATATGTGTGCAGCGGTGTGTGGCATACGGTTTGAGCACTGACATGCTGACCCCCCACCCTTTCAACCTCTGCAGCAATGCTGGCAGCATTCATATGTCTATTTCCCAAAGACAACCTCTGGATATAACGCTGAGCATGTGCACTCAACTTCTTTGGTTGAACATGGTGAGGTCTGTTCTGAGTGGAACCTGTCCTGTTAAACTGCTGTATGGTCTTGGTCACCATGCTGCAGCTCAGTTTCAGGGTCTTGGCAATCTTCTTATAGCCTAGGCTATCTTTATGTAGAGCAGCAATTCTTTTTTTCACATCCTCAGAGAGTTCCTTGCCATGAGGGGCCATGTTGAACTTCCAGTGACCAGTATGAGAGAGTGAGAGTGATAACACCAAATTTACCACACCTGCTCCCTATTCACACCTTGTAACACTAATGAGTCACATAACACCTGGGAGGTAAAATGGCAAATTGGGCCAAATTTGGACATTTTCACTTAGGGGTGTGCTCACTTTTGTTGCCAGCGGTTTAGACATTAATGGCTGTGTGTTGAGTTATTTTGAGGGGACAGCAAATTTACACTGTTATACAAGCTGTACACTCACTACTTTACATTGTAGCAAAGTGTCATTTCTTCAGTGTTGTCACGTGAAAAGATATAATAAAATATTTACAAAAATTTGAGGGGTGTACTCACTTTTGTGAGATACTGTACAAGCATGGCACTGAAGGGGTCTCAGTGTTGTAGTTTGAACAAATGATATATCAAGATTTCAAAAGTTGCTGAAGCTCAAGATCCACATGTGGAGTGTGGTGTGCCCAAGCAAGGGCTAAAAGGGTATGTGTAAGTGAAAGCAAAACTGCATCTGTTAAAGGTCAAGTCCCTTCTTCCAGGACTGTGATGCATGGCAGAGCTGTGTAAACCTCAAGGCTGAATGGACAGAAATACAAATCCTTTGGCAGGAAAAAACAGCTCAGTATGTGTATTTTTTCTGCATATTTAGCTGTTTGCCTGGAGTTTAGCTTTACCCACTCCCTGCCCACGCTATAGCCGAAAGGCGGGTACAGCACAGGACTTAATTGCCGGGAAGGTCCATAGACATCCTCCCGATCATGCGCTGCTTGCCTCTATGAGACTCGGCCCCTTACCATGTAATCAGCTGTCAGCCAATGACAGCTGATGACGTGATGTTAGCAGAAGATAGGTAATCAGTATTTTTTCCCCTCACACTGTCAGCGCGAGGGAAAAAAAAACGATCACCGGCTTCTGTCAGAGGGACATCATTCCCTCACACAAAGAGCTGCAGCTACCTCACCTGTACCCACCAATGCCACCTGCCAGTGCCACCTACCAGTGCCCACAGTGCCATCTACCAGTGCCCACCTATCAATGCCCACCAGTGCTGACAATCAATGCTCATCAGTGCCTCATCATCAGTGTCACGGATTAGTGCTGCCTATCAGTGTCACCTACCAGTGACTACCAGTGTCCATCAGTGCCACCCATCAGTGCCACCTATCAGTGTCCCTCATCAGTGCCACTTATCAGTGCCGCCTCATCAGTGCTTATCAGTGCCACCTATCAGTGCCCATTAATGCTGCCTTTTTCATGCCTATCAGTGCAGCCTATCATTGCCCAACAGTGCGGCCTATCAGTGCCCATCAGTGCAGCCTCATCAGTGCACATTAATGAAGGAGAAAATTACCAGTTTTCAAAATTTTATAACAAACTATGAAACCGTTTTTTTTTTTTAAGTTTTTGGTCTTTTATCTTTCTTTTTAGGAAAAAATAAAAAACCCAACCGTGATTAAATACCACCAAGAGAAAGCTCTATTTGTGTGCAAAAAAAGATAAAAATGTCATTTGGGTACAGTCTAGCACGACCGCGCCATTGTATTTCAAAGAGTGACAGCGCTGAAAGCTGAAAATTGGTCTGGGCAGGAGGGGGTTTTAGTGCCCAGTAGGCAAGTGGTTAATAGTTGTAACTGTGACTATGATTCAGTTTTAGAAAATCTTTTCAACTTTTTCTTTTTTTTTTTCTTGCAATTTCTGCTGCATTCTTTGAGCCATCATGCAGCTCAACCCACTTTACCTTAAAGAACCCCTCCCTACACTGATAGCATATTGTAATTAATTTTAGACTTGTGAACTATCTGAATGGAGCACACTACAAACTGTAATCTCCCTTTAACAATGGCACGCTACATTATTCTCCTGATAACGCAGAAGACAAAGTCGTACCTTTTATACTATGGCTGAAATCACAAAAAAACAAGGCGTGAAGAGCTTTCCACATAATGCCTCTCTCAGCTCTTAATGCAAGGACTATGTTATATAACCTAAATCAGGAAGCGCCAAATGTAAGTGCGACTGCTACACCAAAATGCTGATAATGGTCCTATTGTTTCAGTGCAATCTTCCTGGATACAGAGTGCCTTCCGCACCGGGGTGACAAAGGCTAAACGCATGCTACGTCACAATCCATAATGGCATCTTAATGTACTTTTCTTGTAGATAATGCAATTGTATGGAACTTTCTTATTGTTCTTTAATCCACTGTGCTAATTTTTTTCCTTTATTTTATTTTATTTTTTTTATCTTTTTGATTCATTTTTTTGTTCAGAATGTGCAAACACCATGTTCTACAATTATCACAGCAAAGAACACTCGGAGAAAAGATTAACGGCACTTAATAAATCTGATGTGACATCTGCTTTTATACTTAGATCTACATCCAGCTACCGGGAATTCTAGTTCAGACAGCAGCAAAAGAACAATATAAGGTTTTGTAGTGTCAGCCACACAATTCAATCAAGATGGCTAATGATAACTTAAAAATGTGGCTAACACAATAAAGGGCCACTGAATATAATGTATTTGTTTGTTTGTGTAAAATAATTTTTAAGATATAAAAGATCTCCTGGTTATCCAGTTATATATTCCTTAAAGTGGTTGTAAACCCCATTCGTGAAATCTGACCTATGCACATACAGTATATCTGTTTACTCCTCTCTCTCCAAAGCTCTGAGTGCTGTGTCTTTCTGCTGCTTCATTCCTCTGTTATCAGCATGATAACTTCTGCCAAGTTCTCTGACACACAAGATAAAAGCAGATGGAAATTTGTGTCGGGGAGGTTGCTTAGAGATAGATAAACAGAGAGCTGGTCTATTCACAGTACAGCTCTGCATGTTTCTTCGTTCCACAGCCTATGTGGAGGGGGGGTGTGTGCCTTTCCTCCAATCAGCTCTCACACAGTGAAAGCCCAGACTTCACACCCACTGCTGAATGAGGAAACACAATTTGTAACACGATGTGCACGTTCTAAACAGTGGAGATTCAGCTTCGCTATTTGTTCTGGGAACCACCATCACTAGGACAAAAAGTGAGCGAAAGTCCAAACATTTTGAGTTGTCACTGGAACAGGAATAGAGAGAGAATTTTTTCAATGGGAACATTTGTTCCAAGAACTAACTTTTGGAGAGATATTCTGAAGATCCACACAGGTTGAACTGGATGGCCTGGTGTCTTTATTCAACGCTACTAACTTTGTAACTATTATGATTGCAATATACAAATATCTAAATCAGCCTTTCTCAACCTTTCAATACAGAGGACCCCTTGAAATAACTTTTGGTCCCACTATGGCTATATCTACAACTCATGATACATTAGTGTGATGGTCAGTGGGAAGAATTTTCCTTACACTTGTGGTCACTGGGAAGAATGACCCCTTTACTGATAGTTAAAAAGATGATTGGTATCAGTTAAAACTTATCTGAGAGGCAGAAATTGCTCCTTGCTCAAGGAACCATTAGCAACTTCTGGAGGAACCCGTGGGTTCAATGGAAACTTGGTTGAAAAATCCTGATCTAAATGGTAATTCTAGCATAGGGAGGAAACTATTCAGTCTCAGGTCATCCTAGAAGGCACCTGTCCACTCAATTCTTTTGGATGAGAAGCAGTTTACCCTTAAGCTGTGTAGGGTGTTTTTTACTGTTAAAACAGTATACAACTTCTTCCACAATTGATGATGTCAGCAGGAAGTGTCAATAATTTAAAAAAACGTTTGGGCATCTTAGCAAACACAATATACAGGGATATGGGAGGAGGTAGAGCCATAAATGCATACACACAGTTGAACTGGATGGAGTGGTGTGTTTATTCAACTTTACCAGCTATGTAACTATGAAACTATATTGGCTTTAGATAAACTTTAAAAATGAAGGCGCTTCGCCTCAGTGAATGGGGCTTCAGTGTTTAGGTACAGGTTGAAGAACATGTGCACCATCCTGCTATGATTCTGCCGGCAGTCTGTTAAACTTTCTGAGAGGATAACTGGTGCTGCTCCTGGATGGTTCTTCTCCTTGATGGGGATGGACAATACAACAAATAGTATGTATGTTTGGTGCAGTATGTGCCCAGAGATGAATAACAAAGTACGCACAGTCACACAGGCACCAAACGCACACAGATACTCCAAAATTCTATGTACAGTCTTCACAGGTATAAGGACCATTAAGCCAGACTGGCATCCTGTGATTTTTGAGAGCAGCTGCAGCACAGATTCCTTGGGCAGGACACCATACTCCCTCCCAGATAGCAAGGACAACAAATGTGTGGCAGTGTTGAATTATACATCTTGTTAACTTGCTGCACATTTTCACTGGCAAGTTGTACACTTGCAGAGCATTTGAAACACAAGTTCTAGTTGACACTTTTTCCAAATTGGAGCACATTTTCATGGCAACTCTATAACAAGAGCAAAGTTGCAGTGGTGAGTCTACAGCAAGAGCTCTGCAAGGCACAGTGACCCCTGTGGTGGGATGACTATTGCACAACATAACTGAGCCAGAACTTTCAGCAGACTTGCAGAATGTTTGCAAAGAAAGTTGATCTGGAGACATGCAAATGCAGACTTGCTGCAATTTTGTGACAAACTTGTGAAACCTAGTAAGTCTAGCAATAGCTTAGCAAGTCATTTTCAAACTTTCAGTTCGATTGCTTGCTATCTGGGCTGTGGGATCTAAGGCGAATCCCAACTTCTTGGGCAGCTCCAGCCAAAGTTTACCCACAGTGCTCCCCAGGAAAACATGTGGGTGTCCACCCAAGACAGCAGACGTAAGAGGACAAGACCTCTAGCATACATCCTCCTCCAGGCAGAAGCTCACAAGGTCACACCTAAAATTCATATCATCTCCCAGTCTGTACCACTGGCAATAAACCTGCAAGTGGTTGGCAAGGGAGACATAAATATTCTTAACCCAACCTTGTTGAATCTTCTTGTACTACTTCCAGGGACACACCTCAGCAGCAGACAAAAGCACTCAGAGGCTATTACCAGGCTTAGGGATGACTAAATGAATATGAAACTATCAATTCAGCTTAGTAGAATCACTCCTGCTTAGGACAGGATGGCTACAACCAAGTAACGCTTTCTTCTTTCTTTACAACTAGAGAAAAACGAATAAGAATTTCTGTGTATGGAAGACTGAGAAATTATGTTTTTATGCCAAGTTTGCACCAGTTGGAGTATGCTATATTACCAAAAATATTGGGACGCCTGCCTTAACATGCACATGAACTTTAATGGCATCCCAGTCTTAGTCCGTAGGGTTCAATATTGAGTTGGCCCACCATTTGCATCTATAACAGCTTCAACTCTTCAGGGAAGGCTGTCCACATGGTTTAGGAGTGTGTCTTTGGAAACATTTGACCATTCTTCAAGAAGCGTATTTGTGAGGTCAGGCATTGATGTTGGACGAGAAGGCCTGGCTTACAGTCTGTGCTCTAATGCATCCCAAAGGTGTTCTTTCGGGTTGAGATCAGGACTCTGTGCAGGCCTATCAAGTTCCCCCACACCAAACTCGCTCATCCATGTTTTTATGGTCCTTGCTTTGTGCACTGGTGCGCAGTCATGTTGGAACAGGAAGGAACCACCACAAACTGTTCCCACAAAGTTGGGAGCATGAAATTTTCCAAAATGTCTTGGTATGATGATGCCTTAAGAGTTCCCTTCACTGGAACTAAGGGGCCAAGCCCAACCCCACACCAATATCTCTCCTCAACCAAATGATTTGGACCAGTGCACAAAGCAAGGTATAAAGACATAGATGAGTCCTGACCTCAACTTGATAAAACCTTTGTGATGAATTAGGGCACAGACCGCGAGCCAGGCCTTCTCGTCCACATCAGTGGCTGACCTCACAAATGCGCTTCTGGAAGAATGGTCAAACATTCCCATAGACACTCCTAAACCTTGTGGACAGCCTTCCCAGAAGAGTTGAAGCTGTTATAGCTGCAAAGGGTGGGCCAACTCAATATTGAACCCTACAGAATAAAGACTGGGATGCCATTAAAGTTCATGTGCGTTGTAACCTGGGGGTAGCTCCGTAATGACCTCCAGCCAGTTTATTGAAGCAAACAGTTCATTTATTTTAAAGCAAACAAAATCAAAAGACAGCTTTCTTCAGCCAAAGTAAATACATAGTCCAAAACCCTGGTATTGATAACTAAAACAGCAGACTCATCGCTAGTCTCCGGTCCCACAGCTCGGTTAGGCTTCTCCAGAGTCAGGGTGTCAGGCCGGCCAGACAGAGGGGTTCAGCAGCCTGTGTCTCAGTTGATTCAGAGAGTTCACACTTGCTGTGCAGCTTGTGAGCTCTCCCTCTCTATCTTACTTCCTTGACACAGGAGCACTGTGTCTCTTCTGCTTTTCAGACCTCCCTTCCCCGGGTCTTAACCCCATAGGTACCGAAGTTCCATCTGGGTTTGAGACTCTGCAACCGTCCTTCTTAAAGGGACCACGGCTCCAATATTGGATGGAATGTACCTACCTACACATCCCCAGTGTCCTGGACAGCGTGTAAATACATACATTTGGTAATATTGTGTATATGGCAGTACCATTTTGAGTGCACTTGAAGACACAACAAGTGAGGCAGTGGTGTATTTAGGTTTTGTGCTGCCCTAGGCCTGACTAAACTCATGCACCCCCCTAATTTAAATATGAGCCACCCTTTCCTGTCAAGGCCACACCCCTTCCTGTTTAAGACCCTCCCTGAAATTCCCTAGTGGGGACACTCGTTCTGAGGGCCTTGGGGGGATTGGAATGGATTTCCTTAAGAGATTACCTCATACTTCCTGATTGGCTATTGGGCAGCACAAACGCAATTGGTTGGGGCCTGCCACCGGTTTGTCTCCCTGCCTGGTATACCCCATAAGACTAAAAGTGTAGTGCAAGCCGGCGGGGACTCTTTTTGTGCTGTCCCCTGCAAAGGGCCGCTCTAGGCCTGGGCCTTGTTGGCCTAGGCCAAGATACAGCGTTGCAGTGAGGTACCCCTGTAATCTGCTGATGCAGACTGATTATGATCAGGCAGGACCATGGCAATACAGCCAATACATATGCAGAGCACTTTTGAACTGTTGGCCTTCAACTTTTCCCCAGAGTGTATGTACTTCCTTGTATACAAGAATTGTATTATGCCTTTCATTGGTTATAATGTATTCTTTATTAGAGGTAATAAATTACAGCTTACTTCATCTTTGTCACTTTTGCCTTGCTCCCCAATCAGTTGTCCAATTAATATTACCAAAAGCTAAAATTGTTTCTCTTCATATTTTAAATTGTTTAATTATAATTGCTTTTCTCCACTGTATTGTAATTAAAATAACAACAAAGAGAATTAAAACAGTTCCTTAATTCTTGCCAAGTTGCCTTTCAATTACAACTTGTTCACTACCATTTTTCTACTGAACACCATTGTCTGTGTTAAAAAAAAAAAAAGGAAAAACAAAAGAACAGGGCTAGCTCACACTATAGGTGTGTGCCTTGAAATTCCAGTACCTCAAATACTTCGGGACTGGTTATAAAGTCTTGATGAGGGGGCCACAGCCACACAAGGTGAGCTATGCCTAAGGCCTCATGCACAGTGGGTGTTTAGCCCCAATATATGAGATTCTAGATTTTTATGCAGGCATGAGACACAGGTGCACCATCCAACCCCTCTGTCGGCAGTCTGTAAAACTTTATGAGAGGCTGGATAGGGCTGTGCAGTCAACAAGTGTTACTAACATTTAGGGCAGTATGCACCCAGGGATGAATGCCTGGAACACAGACTGTGTGCATTCTGGACATTTTCCCCTGAGTGCATACTGTCCTACATGTTAGTACCATGCCCTGTCCAGCCTCATCCAGCTGTAGAAGCTTTCAGTTTTACAGGCCGGCAGCCTCAGAACTGGATGGTGCACCTGTGCCTTTCACTGACGCTAAAGGACATGCCCCCACCCCTCCCCCCCCAAATTTTATACCGGCCCTTTAAGTCTAATATGGAATAAACTACCAACAGAGGTTGTGAGACAGTCAACAGTAAATGGCTTCAAACATGCTTGGGATAAACATAAATCTATAGTCAGACAACAAGGTTAATGTTAAAAAAAATAAAATAAATAAAAAGGGGCA
>BLSH010145781.1:573160-593628 GCA_018402905.1 Glandirana rugosa
CCTGAAAAGTCTTTTTCAGGCCCAAGCCCAGGCCCCAAGACCATTAAAATGATTGTCAAGACTTTTCACGACATTTTTTCAGGACCTTTCAGGATCTCCAGACGTTTTCCTTCCTTTTACCCCCATTCCCAGCCTGTTCACGGGATGTCTCTTTACCCCTATCCCTTTATTGAAATTTATTAATTTTTTTTGTATTTTTTTAGTTTTTACCTCCACCTACACCTGATAGAATTTTGACACAATCTTTTCATATTTAATCGCCCTTCTTGTCCCTATACCGAAGAGGGCTAATTTATACTTTTATCACACAGTTTTAAGATGATTGTACATTCTACAATCATCTTAAAACTCTGTGAGAAAAGTATACATTAGCCGGGAGAAGCCATATCCCTGTTCTTCCCGCTAATTTATACTTTTCTAACACAGTTTTAAGATAGTCCACATCCACCTCCATTTTTGATTTTTTTATGTTTTTTTTAATTATTTAAAGTTATTTCCCTATCCCCATTTCTCTGTAGGGCACTTGTCCGACCCTTACCCCCATTTTCCTTCCTTTTGCAGACCTCTAGGACTTTCCAGGACTTTTTTACAGCACTTTTCAGAACTGTTAGTAAAATTACCAGAACCCCGGACCCGAACCCGGACTTTTTCTGAAAAGTCCGGGTTCGGGTCCGGGTCCCGGACACCCAAAAGTTCGGTACGGACCCGAACTGTAAAGTTTTGGTCCGTACCAAGCTTTTGGGTGTCCGGGACCCGGACCCGAACCCGGACTTTTCAAAAAAGTCCAGTTCGGGTCCGGGATTCTGGTATTTTATTCCACGTGTCGAAAAGCTGCCAAGGGCAGCCGATCAACAAGTATTTCACTGGTTTTCCCTAGAAGCCATCACAGCCATGCCTACTAATGGCATGGCTGTGATTAGCCAGTGCACCATGTGACCCAGCCTCTATGTGGGGCTGGAGTCACCGTGCTGCATGTCATATGCTCTCAGGATAGTTTAGGGAGAGGATGCTGCTGGCTCTGTGAGGGGCAGATTGCAGATATTATAGAGCATCTCATCCTGCATTACTGAATGATCTGATTGTGGACTAGGGAGAGATACTAGTACTGGTGCTTTGAGAGACAGATTGCACACCTCATCCTGCTGCACAGAATGATCTGACTGGACTAGGTAGAGTCTGTTGCTTTAAGGGAAAGATTATTCTTCTAAAATCATCATCAAGTTGTACAGGGAAAGGTTTCAGCTGTTGCTTTAAGGTAAAGATTAGTGTTCTAAAATCATCATCAAGTTGTACAGGGAAAGGTTCCAGCTGTTGCTTTAAGGGAAAGATTAGTGTTCTAAAATCATCATCAAGATGTACAGGGAAAGGTTCCAGCTGTTGCTTTAAGGGAAAGATTAGTGTTCTAAAATCATCATCAAGTTGTACGGGGAAAGGTTCCAGCTGTTGCTTTAAGGGAGAGATTAGTGTTCTAAAATCATCTTCAAAGTGTGTGGGAAAAGCCTATATCAGCCACAGGGAGCCATATTAGTGTTCTAAAATCATCTTCAAATTGTGTGGGAAAAGCCTATATCAACCGCAGGGAGCCATATTAGCTAATATGGCTCCCTGCGGCTGATATAGGCTTTTCCCACACAATTTGAAGATTATTTTAGAACAGTAATATGGCTCTATGCCCCTGCAATAGGCTTTTCCCACACAATTTTAAGATGATTTTAGAACACTAATCTTTCCCTTAAAGCAACAGCTGGAGGCTTTCCCTGTACAACTTGGAGATGATTTTAGAATCTAAAATCATCTCCTAGTTCTATAGGGAGAGGTTCCTACTGTTGCTTAAATTGACAGATTACTGTTTCTTGCACAAAATTAAAAAGTGCATCTACATTGCTGGTTTAAAAAAAAAAAAATCCAACAATAAAAAAAACAGTGTTGGCTACCTCCTCCTCAACCTCCAACTCCACATCCACCTCCATTTTTGATGTTTTTATGTGATTTTAGGTTAAAACATTTTTGAAGTTATTTCCCTATCCCCATTTCTTTGTAGGGCACTTGCCCTACTCTTACCCCCATTTTCCTTACTTTTGCAGACCTCTAGGACTTTCCAGGACTTTGTTACAGCCATTTTTGTTCCTAAAAGTTCAGGCCCCCATTGATTTCAATGGGGTTTGGTGTCCGTGTCAAAGTTCGGGTCCAGTCCGGACCCGAACCCGGACTTTGTCCCAAAGTTCGGCCGAACCAGCAGAACCCGAACTTCCAGAGGTTCGCTCAACTCTAGTCCCAATTCATTTATTAGTTTGTACTAAAAATAGCCTTGTCTTGATTGTTCACTCGGATACTGGTGTCCAGTAACTCTCCTGATCTAGCAATTAGCTTCCCTGCACAAGAATCACACAGGAACGCTCAATTTTGAGTCCATTCGAGGCTCTTATTTTAATTGAAGCCCTAATGAAGAGGAACTTTATCTGACCCCTGAAACATATTGGCTGTTTTTTACTACAAGCTAATAAATTCAATTTATCTGTTATCCTTGGATCTGGTCCTCTTTCCATTTATGAATATTTTATACTCTGTGGCTACAGGCTGGTTCCCTGGATCTAAACCTGTGCTACAGATTAGGACACAATTACAGTAGCCCAGCCACCAGGGGGATGCATCCTCCACACAGTCCACCCCACCATCGGGACTTTCCATCACCTGGCCACCAGTGCTCCCATCCCAGGCTGCCTGTCCCTCCTTCTCCCCACCCCAGCTCCTCATTTTCTGTGCCCAGGCCAAAAGGGGCCCTCACTCATCAATCTTCACAACACACAATAACAAGGCAATATTGTTACTTTACTTTACCAAGCACACCAGCTTTACTACTACTATGCTACAGGCATTGTTTTTTTAATTTAACACACAGTTTCCAGATGATTGTAGAACAGTAGTATGGGTTCTCCTGCTTTTAGTTAAAGTTTAACACACAGTTTCCAGATGATTGTAGAACAGTAGTATGGGTTCTCCCGGTTTTAGTTGAAGTTTAACACACAGTTTCCAGATGATTGTAGAACAGTAGTATGGGTTCTCCCGGTTTTAGTTAAAGTTTAACACACAGTTTCCAGATGAAGTTTAGAACAGTAGTATGGGTTTTCCCGGTTTTAGTTAAAGTTTAACACACAGTTTCCAGATGATTGTAGAACAGTAGTATGGGTTCTTCCGGTTTTAGTTAAAGTTTAACACACAGTTTCCAGATGATTGTAGAACAGTGATATGGGTTCTCCCGGCTTATTTATACTTTTTTCACACAGTTTGAAGATGATTTTAGAACAGTGATATGGCTTCTACCATTAATTAATACTTTTCAGACACAGTTTGAAGATGGTCCACATCCACCTCCATTTTTGATTTTTTTTTTAAATGCTTTTAGTTATTTTCCTGTCCCCATTTCTTTGTAGGGCACTTGTCCCACTCTTAGCCCCATTTTCCTTCCTTTTGCAGACCTCTAGGACTTTCCAGGACTTTTTTACAGCCATTTTTGTGCCTAAAAGTTTGGGTCCCCATTGATTTCAATGGGGTTCGGGGTCCGGGACAAAGTTCGGGTTCTGTCCGGACCCGAACCCGGACTTTGTCCTGAAGTTCGGCCGAACTAGCAGAACCCGAACTTCCAGAGGTTCGCTCAACTCTAATAGCCATTTTTAATTTATCCCCTTCCTACTGCTCTGGCATCCTTTTAAAGTGTCCTCCTGAATGCCCAAACTGGTCACATAATCGGCAAATGAACCTGCTGGCTACTGATCTTTAGTCTAGACTGAAAGCTGTGTTTGAGAGTTCTGATTCTGTGCCGGAAGCATGCACTGAGCATGCTCTCAGCACACAAAAATTGTCCGCCCAGCGATGCATGCAGTATGTAAAGCAAGTGGGTGTTAAAGCCCACCCTTTTGCCACCACACATATGTGATAGACAGTTAAAACCATTTTTTTTGCTATAAAATTACTTAAACCCCCCAAACATTATATATATATGTTTTTTTTCCTAACACCCTAGAGAATAAAATGGCAGTCATTGAAAAACCGTATTTGCGCAGCAGTCTTACAAGCGCAATTAAAAAAAAAAAAAATATCACTTTTTTGAGTGAAAAAATAAGAAAACGGTAAAGTTAGCCCAATTTTGAGTAAATTGATACCCAACATGTCATGCTTTGAAAGAATGGTGACAAACTTTGCAACCTAAAAATCTCAGTTGGCGACGTTTAAAAATTTCTACACGTTACCAGTGTACATCTCAGTAGCTTTTTAGGAATAAGTTCCAACTATGTCACAGCATACTGCATACAACAACTGTATAATTAACCCCTTGACGCTGATGTAACACAAATATGCACCCCCACTGCACTGGACTTTTTGCTGCAGGGCCACATATTTATGTATCCCCTTTGTGCTAGGAGCGCACCGCATAGCATGCTCCCAACTCCAAGACCAGGGTCTCACCAAGAGCCCTGGGCCCCGTTCTAACGATTGGGACCCAGAACTACTGATTCCGGGTCATATGATCAGTCACTGTGAAGCCCGTCCATGCATTTTTCTCTTTGTGAATGGAGAGGAAAGATACATTGTATCTTTGTCTCTCCTTGCAGAAAGAATAAAAAGTGTGTGTAAAAATAAATAAATAACATTAAAAAAATAAAATAAAGAACAAAATACCTAGATCAAGGTTTGATCTAGGTCAGTGCCAGGGTTAGTGTTTGGGTCAAGTAACACCATGTTACCACCATGGGACCATGTCAAAGGTCATGGTCAGTATATATATATATATGTATATATATATATATATATATATATATATATTAAATTAGTATCAGTGTCAGTTAGTGTCAGTGTGTTTTAGGTAGGACAAAAAAAGCAAAATGTGCACTTATTGATTCTGGGCTTTACTACGGGTATAAACAAAAAATAACATACACATATGTGGTATCACTGTGATTGTCAGGAGCAGGAGAATTTATTTTGGGTTGTTCTTTGGTGGTAGGTTATGGTAGTAAAAAGAAATACACAGCTATATTAGAAAAATGTTTTTTTTTTACTATTTTGGGACAGTTTTTCTATAATAATAAAAAAATAAACATTTACCACCAAATGTCCACCTGCCTTAAAAAAAATGTGCTATAATCCACCTGGATGTACAAAGTAGTTGTAATGATATGTATGGCATTACTAACACATGTCAATGTTGCAAAATTGTGCTTAAGCATTAACATTTGTTTTACCCTTAGACGTGAAGGGGTTGTACCACTCGTCATAAAACAGTTCTTGAGCTCCAGTCCAGTGCCTAATCTGGGAAAACCTCACTGTGACCTCAAGATATACTTAGGGTGCCACTCAAAGCCAGAGACTCTGCTCCCATGAACCACAAGAATGAAGGGGTGTAGACTTGCAGATGTGCTCATCCAGAGCAGTATGTGCAATCAATGAAAGAAGGTGCTGCTTCCGGACCAGCCAGCGTAATACAAAAGTAAGGAATGGCTCCAGCTTACATGTATCCACCAATAAACCATGCCTCTTGATGTGTTTCACCCACCCATGACTAAACCCCCGTGGTTGGGTGAAACATGTCGGCGATGGGATTTCTTGATGGAATCATGTAGGCTTAAGCCATTCCTTATGGTTGTGTCACGCTGACTGGTCGGGAGAGTGGCTCTTTCTTTCATTAATCTAGGATAATGTTATTAGTCTGCTGCGAGCACAAGAGAGATTTCCTAAATTTCTTTTACCTCAGTGATCAGACTGCAACATTGTAACTTTATAGCAAGTAACAAAACAACCAAGAACTGCAGAGGCACAAGGATTTACATGATTTTGTCATCTCTGAGCCATTATTCTGCCGCAAACTCCAACTCGCCAAAATCTCCAACCACGTCACTTCCGGTGACTCTTCAGCAACAATAGTTAGAGATTTTGACGAGTTGTCTATTTTCACAGAACAGCAGCAGCGCATACACTACGGTACATGATGAGGTGGCTGTTTTGACAGAACACCAGGTAAGGAGGAAAAAAGCGGCCATATTGTTGATTAGTATTGGGCAGACTAACAATGTCCACTCATTATATGGTGTACCGTAGTGTATACACTGCCGCTGTTCTGTCAAAACAGCCAGCTTGTCCAAATTATTGGTGCTGCAGAGTCACTGGAAGTAATGTGGTTGGAGAGTTTGGCGAGTTGGAGTTTTTGGCAGAACACCGGTACCTCAGTCCAGGAAGTAGATGCTGGATGATGCCTAATTAAAGCCTGCACCTTTCTTCTGGAGAGTAAAGTAGATGAAGGCATTGTCAGGGGGAGTACTGTGATCTCTGTAAGAGGTAATAACTACCTGGAAGTCTTATACTTACACATTACTTAGGATGCTGCACTTAACATTAAAAAGAATACATCCATTGCTAAGTTGGCTTTAAGAATCCATTATTATTTCGCAGATACAATTGCTGTATATTGTTCAGGGCATTGGGTCGCCCAGTCTCCCACGCAGACAGATTAATAGGCTGAACAGTCTCTTTAGGTTTATGAAGTCTGAATTCACAGGACCATTTTTAATACAAATTCAGAAAACATTGCCCCCTGCCACATCAAATGGCAATTAACTTTCCCGGTTTGCTATTTAACATGCATGGGATCCGGAGATAGAGGAGCGTTTGTGACTTATGGAGCTGTAGCACACGGACAATGAATTTTAAATTGCTACAGTAGCTTGCTGCAATTACATCTGTAGAGTTGCTTTTGTGAGTCAAGGTGCTGAGTGTTAGGATTAGCTATTGATCAAGTGACAGTGAAAGATGCATATGTTGCCTTTACTGTTTACAATACGGTGTATTTTCGCTAACAGTATTGTGAAGGGGTCAGACTGACTGCATAGAAATGTGGTCAGCAATGGGAGCTCCGGTCTTCCTGTTCATGCAGATTATGTTCCTGCACAGGAGGGGCAAGGAGCAAGAGGGACCCCCATTCTACCCTTCCCAAATGGAACAAGCCAGCTACACCCAAGCCACCTAAACTCATTCCATTGTCTGACTGTAAATAATGACTGTTGATATAATCTTACCTTTAAGGAATTAACACAAGGTAGATATAAAAGACAACAATGTATGCAACATTGCAATCAATAATACATCAAATGGTTGTAAAAGCACTGTTTTTTTTACCTTCATGCATTCTATGCATGAAGGTAAAAAACCTTTTGTGTGTAGCTGCCCCCCCAATACTTTCCTGAGCCTACTTTCGATCTAGCAACATCCACGAGAGCCTATACTCTCTAGAGACTCACACTCCTGATTGGCTTTTGGCAGCAGCAGATGACATTGGCTCCCATTGCTGTCAATCACAGCCAGTGAGCCAATCAGGAGATGAAGAGGGTGGGGCACACAGAGCCTTGGCTCTGGAGCATGCCTGCCTGGGTGACCCTACAGCAAGCTGCTTGCTGTAGGGGCACCCAGCAGGAGGAAGGGGCCAGGAGTGCCGACAAGGGACACATAAAGAGGAGGATCCAGGCTGCTCTGTGCAAAACCTCTTAAAGAGGACCTCCCCCCCACCGTCCCTAGTCTATACCTAAATAAGGGGGAAATAAACAATCATACTTACCTATATCTTGTGACTTTTCTATATACCTACCTATTTCTGTCTTGTCTCCTTGCTGCCTGCGTCCCAGTTACCATGCTGACATTTTAAAAATGTCTGTGAAAATGTTCATGCGCGAGATGACTTCATGTTCTTCATCTTACAAATGCAACGTGGGACACTAAAGGTATCTGTTGGCAAAAAAATACCCTCTACCCTGAGATCTTGTGAGATCTCAGGTAGACACCTTTTTCCCACTAGGAAATGACTGTAAGTTTGTATATGACACACATGAAATGAGGTGTGCAAGATCTCAGGTTTAGGTACAGTGACTTTGCCTTCCCAAGGGCATCTGTGTGGTTGGGGTGCTGAATGACCTTGGCTATCAGTCCAGCCAATAGTCCGATGACCATCAGACAACTATTGCCGGAAAAAAAAATTCAGGAGAATTATTTGGATTGAAGATGAATATTGCAACAAAAGCTGATTTTGTTATTCTATTTTTAATGGACAATTTATTTTTCATCTTATTTTTGGCTGGAGGTCTGTTTTAAGGAATAAAGCCCAGTCACAGCCAAATACTTTTAATATGTTTTTCGATAGAGGAGGGCAGGGCTACAGAATTATTATTGCTATGTGTAAAGATTGACTGTCAGGAGAGGAAGTCACAAAAAATCACAGATAAGAAGAAAAACATTTTTAGTAGAGTGGGTAATGATCAAAGTAGAGTGGGGGACTTCTGATAATTTTTTTATGGTGTTTGTGCTTCCCTATTTCAGTGGCAACTACACTCTCTAATTGCTTGAACGGGTTTCAGAAGCCAGTGGGTCAGCACAAAAGCCAAGCAAATTCCATATTAAAAAAAGATTACAAACCAGGAAACCCCAAAGTGAGAGATGTCTTGATAAAAGTCCAACTATACAAGAAGCAGTAAGAGCGAAACGCGTTGACATCATTTCCGGTCCGTCACAGTCAACTACGTCACATCCTGTTGGTGTTGATGTTGTGGTCGCGCTGTTGCAATTAAGAGATATTGAGATTTTATGCTGATTAACTACGATCGTTCTGTAAGTAGTTTTTATTTGCGCAATAAATGCTTTTGAATACAGTTTACATTTGGAAGATTCTTTCCTGAGTGACTTGGAGTGCTGGTACCCTGAGGATTGTGAGTCCGGACACCAGGCTGATCCTACAGTTGCTATGGCCAAGTTTCACCCTCATTAACCTCCAGCTCTGCTGACCTTCTGACTGCAAAGCAGATGGTCCATTTCCTCTGGTGAGTGGGGACACAAGAGGGTTCTGGCACCTGGCACACTTTCTTGCACGGACTTGTGTGGAGCACTCAAGAGCACGTTAAAGTACCCTGGTACCACCAGCAATAGCACATCAGTTATTTCAAGAACTTTTTTGTATTTTTTGATTTTTGTTTTGTGGATTTGTATGGACATTTATTTTTAAGTTTGCCTTTTTGATTGGGAGCTGATTTTTGGTGTAGTGCAGTGGTGTCAAAGTCAATTTCATTGTGGGCCAAATCAGCATTATGATTGCCCATAAAAGGGCCGGTTGTATCTTTAAGACTATGTCCAGAGCATCCCCTTCCCTTACATTAGATGTCAAGAGTCACCCCCACCATCAAAAGTTGAATCCTCCACCCTCCCTTGCATCAAAGTGCACCCCCTTACCTTATGCTGCTGCTGGGAAGAAGCTGGATGCATTGCTGGAAAGCAGAAAGTACAGGGTCTGGAGGAGGACCGGAGGTGGGCTGGAGCTCCCCTGCAGCTGCAGGACAGGTGCGAGGGCCACATGAAATGGCTTGGAGGGCCGGATTCGGCCCGCGGGCCTTGTGTTTGACACCTGTGGTGTAGTGTCACATTTTGCAGGGGTGGCACTGTTTTTGTTGTTATATTATCAATTAGGCAGGTGCACGCCTGAGCACAGCAGCCTCCTGGTTTCACTGGTATTTTTCTAATATCACATATTTGCACTTGTGTTTTATTGAATATGATATTGGGTTATTTATAATAAGTTACTTCCATAGCGCGGCGTTTTTTTGCTTTCAATAGTAAGAGTAAGTGACTAGTGGTTAAATGGTTCAAAAAAGATTTAGATAATCAATAATAAAAAATCCAATGTGTTCTGCAGAGGGTTCAGAAAATATTAAAGCCAGTGGACCATTATAAAAGCCATGTAAATACCATATAAAGAAAGAGGAGTAGATATCAACTAGAATACCGCCAAAGCGAGGGATGTCTTGAGAAAAGTCCAACTATACAAGAAGCAAAAACTAGCCCCTAGCGGTCTGAGTCTGAAATAATGTTATATTAGATAATCATTGAAAATAAAAAAAAATCAACATGTTTTGGGTGTTTCAGAGTGTATTGAAGCAAGTGGGCAGCATAAAAACCAAGTAAATATCATATTAAAGAGGAGTGGATAAAAGCCACAATACCCCAAAAGTGAGGGATGTCTTGACAAATGTTCAACTATATAAAAACCAGTAAGAGTGAAACAATAATGGTCAAAGAGTCTAAAATTATGTTGTATTATTTAATCTTTAAAAAAAATAATCAATGCATTTGAGGGGTTTCATAGAGTATTGATGTCAGTGGATTGGCATAAAAGCCAAGTAAATATCATATTAAGAAAGAGGAATACTGTAGATACAAACCAGAATGCCCCCAAAGTGAGGGATGTCTTGAGAAATGTCCTACTATACAGCAGTAAGAGCGACACACTAATGGTCAAAGAGTCCAAAAAAATCCAACATGATACAGGGGTTCAGACACTCCCCTTCATCAGGGTGTTAGGAAAAATGCCTCTTGTGTTTCTGCAGTGGTGCGCGCGCCTGTGCGCGTTCGCGCGCGCCCGTGCGCGCACCCGTGTGCGCGCCGGAAACGACGCCTGGCGGCTCTACTTAAGTCAGCAGAGCCTGCTGGCCGGTGCTGTCCACTCTACAGCGTTTGGCTCCTGTGACCCTGGCTTTACCCTGAGAGACTTCCTGCACCTGTGACCCCGGCTTCCTGTTTGACCCGTCTGCCTGCTGCCTGCCCCGACCTTCTGCCTGCCTCTGACTACGCCTCTGCCTGATCCTCTGAACCTTCTATTGCCCGCACGTTGCCAATCCTGCCTGTACCCGACTACCCGCTTGCCCGAACCACCTGTACTGCACTGCCAGCCAGTTACCGACCCGGCCTGTATCACCGACCATCCACCTGCACGAGCTTCAGCGGACCATCACCTGTCCTCTGTGACCTAGTCCAGCCCTTGTGCCCCCCTGTGCTCCAGAGTTCCCTGTCTCCACTACCAGGGGCTTTTGAACCAGGGCCGCAAGGGAGGTTGCTCCCGCATAAGTCAGACTCAACCATCAGGTACGTGACAGGGTTTGTGTTTTGTGTCATCTCATTTATATATTGAAATACTGCCAATAGCAGTTTGCATCGTGTAAGCTCCACAACCCCAAAAAAACTGCTGACTTTCTTACTGCTGATTATCTAATAAAACCTCATTTTGGCTCTTACTTCTTGTATAGTTGAATATTATGGAACAATGTCAGCAGTGGTAGACCCCTTCATATCTAGCATGACAGGCTTTTCTTTAGAGGCCAACTTGAGCCAAAAACATGTCTTTTGTGAACAGAGCAGGAAAGATTTTGAGCCTCTGTCATGTTTTTATTGATGTGCTCCATATTGGGAAAATTTTCCTCACTTTAAGTCAGGACAAGAAGTGATGGAAAACCTCTCCAATGGGATACAGACTATTTTAGTACAGTGGAGAAGAGTTAAAACTTCTGAAAATGCACTTATACCATCTGCATTTTTTTTAGCCAAAGGAAAAACAATACTAGGAAGGGAAGGGAAAATATCCCCCCATGGGGTCAAATATAGATGAAAAGTTTGTATCATGAGAATCTAAATTCAGACATATTTTTTGTTATTCGTAAATTTGGATGTATCCAAATTACCGAGTTACAATAGTAACAAATTTAAACTAATCAGAAATAATTAAATTAAAATTCGGACGAAATTCGAATTCGAAACAGATTCTAATTCAAATTTCCGAATAGAATTAAATAGAATAGAAAATAAAGGAATAGAATAGAAAAGAATATAATAGACTAGAAAAGAAAAGAATATAATATAATAGAATGGAATAGAAAATAAAGGAATAAAATAGAAAACAAAAGAATAGGAAATAATAGAATTAAATAGAACAAAATAGAATAGAAAATAAAAGAATATAATAAAATAGACTAGAATAAAATAGAAAGAATATAACCACCTTCTGAAATGCACATTTCAAATAGAATGCATTTGAATTGGAATAGAATAGAAAAGAATAGAAAAAGCAATAGAATAGAATAGAATAGAACTATCTTCCAAATTTTAAATAGAATAGAAAAGAATAGAATTGAATAGAAAATAAAAGAATGGAATATAATAGAATATAATAAAATAGAAAAGAACAATAGAATATAATAGAAATATAACCATTTTCTAAAATCTGAATAGAATAAATCTGAATTGGAATATAATAGAAAAAATAGATTAGAATAGAATAGAATAAAATAGAATAGAAAAAAACAATAAAATAGAATAGCATAGAATAGAATAGAAAGACTACAAAGATCTTCCGAAATTTGAATTTCAAATAGAATAGACAATAATAGAATATAACAGAAACAAAAAGAATACAATAGGAAATAAAAGAATAAATACTAAAAGAATAGAATAGAAAATTAAAGAACAGAATAGAATGGAATATAAAGAATTTAACCATCTTCCAAAATTAGAATTTTGAATAGAATAAATTTGAATTCAAATTGAATTGGATTCATATTTGAATTTGAATGGAATTTGATTCAAATTTGAATGGAATTCAATTCAAATTCAAATGTTCCAAATTTGGTGGAACTGAATTCAATTCGACTGAATTCGGAAAATTCTAATTGAATTTGAAAAATTCGAACAAACAAAACTAATTCTGAAAACAAATTAAATCAATGTAATGAATTTAACGAAACACATTTATGTAAATAAGGAATCAAAACGAAATGAAACGAAACAAATGTTTCTTTTCTGCACATGTCTAAGCCAGAAGGCTGAGGAGCAGTGGGCATTTAGGAGTGGCGTTGATTACCCCAAAAAATAAAATCTACATTTGCATTCACCTATTTACCTACATTGACCTACATGACACCTAATTAATGTCATCATTTAAAACTGAAAAACTGGGTTAAGTTATGATTTAAATATTGAGATTATATCAATGGAATGATTTAATGGTAGTATGTTACCAGAAGCCCTGTGTTAAATTTTGGAGGTCAGTACTGAAAGAACGCCCCATATTCTCAAAAAGATCAGGCCTTGTTTTGGGACTGTTCCAAGAGAGAAGGTTGACATGGCCCGTAGGCGTATCCCCTGAAGACGTGCATGCGCACGGAACGCACTGGGTGGGGCCTTACGTGCTGGTATCATGCCGCCGCTTTCGAGTTCTGGATTGACGGCCATCACTAAGTCCAGCTGCGTTTTCTTTTGTTTGGTGTATACCACGTTGTTGCTTTTAAGTGTATTTTAATCAACTAACTATAAAATAAATGCTACACTGTATATTACCTCTCGGGCTCCATGTGGTGAGCATCTTTTGACCAGGACTCCCCCAGCTGAGTGTTATATCTCCAGAAGTTTGACTGAGTGATTGCTGGAGACTTCTTATGATTGCAATGGTGTTCAATGCTGTTTATTAATGACATTCTGGTGAGTGCATTTTGGTAAAGGTAGAACACTGGAGACACATCACATTTTTGTATTGCTGTACTAGGGAGTGTTTTTTATTAGCTGTTATATCAGTTATATAATCTCCGTGGATATTTTGATATATGTGGATACCTCCTTTACAGACACTATATGATCACATTTATGGTGTTTACTAACATTTATTATTAATTTATGCATTTTTTTTTTACAATTATTAAGATACGTTACATGATTTATAAGGTTTTTATGCTCTGCACATTTTTTTGATTTTTATTATGTACTAGGTTGGTTACCTTTTTGTGCTCGCAGCTTCACCTCCTAAGCGCTCGCTGATTTTTACTATTATACGGTATACTCTGCCTTTGGACTGTTGTGTGCTCTATCACTACAGAAGGAAGTCCTCGCTAAAAGAAAAAAATAGGCTTTTTGTCACCAGTTATTTATGCTATGTAAACTTCCATTTTTAAATAATTGTTTGATTCCTTGACATCTCAGGAGGCATTACCTTAGTCTATACACTAAGTTGACACCTCTTATCAAGTTGCACTTTGCTTTTACATTGCACTATTTCCTAGGAGTACAGTCTATCAAATACCGTGAAACTAGAGCAGCCAACGGAAGAACAAAGGTAGGTCAAAACTTCAGCATTCTGAGTTCTTAAAAATGAAAAGAAAAAGCAAAGGTATAAAAATATACTGTCAATGCTTATGTTGATAAATAGACAAAAGAAGCAAGACTTGTTTTTGTGGTCTTTCAAAAGAAAAAATAACATAAGTTCATGTGTCCTTAAGTCATAAGCAAAAATGTTTAATGCCAAGGCAATCATAAAGGAGATGTTTTCTAAAAGAACATTAACAAAAAAAAAAAAAATACAGACACGCCAATGGTGATAAATGGGCTTTGTTAAGACATCTATAGGCCCTAAAATAAAATGTGGATTAAATAAGCTTAACAGTCGTGAATGCAGTGGTTCAAAGACAGAGGCACAATGCAATGACACAATGAGATGAATAGGGTTGGTATTCGTTCTCATTACTGCCAGTGGAAGGCCTTACATGAAATACAATAAATGACTGGGGAACAAAACTGCACATAGCAATAACAACAATCAGTTGAGTGAGAAGGAAAAGGCTAAATACCGGGCCTAACTACCAATAAATTGACCTTAGCTAACCACTGGCCAATGGGTAGAATTGCACAAAATCTGCAGGTAGTGAGGCCCTTTAAACTCTACAGAAGCCTTCCTGATAGAGTTGAGCGAACACCTGGATGTTCGGGTTCAGTTGGTTCGTCCGAACTTTGCGAAAAAGTTCGGGTTCGGTACCGAACTTGACCCGAACTTTACCCCGAACCCCATTGTAGTCAATGGGGACCTGAACTTTTCGGCACAAAAATGACTGTAAGAAAGTCCTGGAAAGTGCTAGAGGGCTGCAAAAGGAAGTAAAATGATTTTAGAACAATAATCTGTCCCTCTAAGCAGTAGACTCTACCTAGTCCACTCAGATCATTCTGTAATGCAGGATAAGATGTTATTAGATCTGCAATCTGTAGCTAAAAGCAGTAGTAGTAGTAATCTCTACCTAGTCCACAATCAGATCATTCTGTAATGCAGGATGAGATGTTATTATATCTGCAATCTGTCCCTCACAGCGCCGGCAGCATCCTCTCCCTACACTAGCCAGAGAGCATGTGACATGTAGCGCTAAGCGACTCCAACTTATAAAGAGGCTGGGTCACATGATGCACTGGCCATTCACAGCCATGCCATTAGTAGGCATGGCTGTGATGGCTTCTAAGGGCAAACCAGTGAAAAGCGTGTTGATTGGCTGCCCTGCAGCTATCCAACATGCGTGATCAAATACCTGAACCCAAACTTTTTTTCAAATGTCCGGATTCGGGTCCGGGTCACGGACACCCCAAAGTTTGGTACGGACCCGAACTTTACAGTTCGGGCTCGCTCAACTCTACTTCCTGACACCAAGGATGTGATCATGTAACCAGAACAGGGTGGTTCCACAATGTTTACGTCTCCTATCCTGTCCTTAGACAATAACATCTGTTTTTTCATGGTAATTGGATCAAGGTGCTGGGGTTACCAGTTTGGATATAAATGCCGAGATATTTTCCTGACACTCATTACAACTAAAAAAGTGGACAAGATATCAAACAGCTGAAATGTTACACGTTTGGTTAATTTGAAATATTACAATATTGAAATATTGAAACATTAAAAGTTTGACTAATTTTTAACTGTCTGCAAAATCTTTGGGGATCAAAGTGGGTGAAGTGTCTAGCCCTGGCCTTTAAACATCACAGGACCATGGAGAAGAGCCCCAGCAGCCAGGTTGCATAGTAAAGAGAGCTCCGGGAAGACTAGCCAGAAGCAGTGGTCTGGTCAGAGAGAACCCCAGAGGAGACTTTCTGCTGCAGGGAGACTGCATGGATGGTATTCCAAGCACAGACTGCATCCAACCTTTAAAGGAAGGTATTGGTAATCAACAGGTTAAAGTTATCTTTGCAAAGCGTCCCAACAAAGGACAGAGAAAGGAAGGCTTCTCCAATTTATATGGATAATTTGCATTATCTTCAGCCATATAAATATAATGATTATTATTTATCATGATTAGTTTAAGATACCATAGAGATGTTTCTATTGATTTCTGTTAGAAACAGATGGGGTGACAAAGTAGGACAAGTGGATCTACTTTATTCTGGTCTAATCTACAAATGTAGGTCCCAGTCCTCTCTTTGGTATAACCTGGTACAACATTTTATTCAAAATGTCTAATATACTTGAAAAGTTGCTTCACATTAGAACATGTCCAAACTGGTAAATCTAAAAGAAACTTTCTCTCTTCAACCAAGCTCACTTTGTAGCATACTATGATGGGCATAACCTGTGCAAATTTCCTGGCTGAATTTCAACTTTCTGATGTATTTTCCAGTGCAGGACCTTTAACCTCTCTGTCAACCGCTGTGTCTTTTGCACTTCGGGAACATCTAATTTGCCCGGTACTTGCATGGGTTGTTCCATTCAGGTTTTTTTTTTTTTAAATCAGGTAGAAGTTTATTGAGATGTCACAGCAATAGACAGAGAACCAAAAAAAACATAACTGTAATTTAATACACACTTTCAATGGTAATTCACAAAGTGTACACACCATGCCATTTGGTACCATTCAACAATGCATAGATATAATACATAGCCCCGTGGGTCCACCAATGTATAAGCAATCATTGTACATAAGAAATTCCAATAGTCGGAAAGCATGTAGTCGGTAACCTAACAAAAACTAAACCAGGCAGTCATTCCCTTACAGCTCTTGTTACAAAGCGGCAGGGCAAAGAATTTTTACAGAGTATTACATTAAGCCTATCCATCACCAGGTCTATCAGGGCTAGCCCCAGAGAAGCCAGCTGGTCAGCCCACCCCCCACCCTTTTAAAATGTTGAGTGGCTACCACTATGCTGGTAGATACATTTTTCCATTCTGAGCGCCAAGCCCATTTGTTCTATCCACATTTGGAGTGAGGGAGGACTGGGAGATGTCTAATGCTGCAAAAGAAGCTTGCAGGCCTGAAACAGAGCCCTAGTAGTTGCCTCTCTTGCATATTTATCAGTAATTACAGCATCAAGTATACTCAAGATACACTGTTTAGGGTCTAAGAGGATAGGCACCCGCAAAGCAGCATTCACCGTGGAAACAACCGAGCCCCAGTATCGATGTAATTTCAGGCATCTCCACAACAAATGTATTAAGTCTCCCACTCCTCCTCCACATCTACTACACAGGGGATCTGGACGTAGTCCCATAGAGTGCAGCCCAGATGGAGTACGGTGAACTCTCAGTACAATATACAACTGGGAGAGTCTTTGTGCTACATTAAGTGAGCAAAGCTGTACCACCTCTACAGCTTCCTCCCAAAGTTCTCAAGGTATATCTCCTACATCCCTTTCCCACTTCTCGCATGCGGAGCTAAGGAAATTCTCTGAGTATACCCCCAGAAGCATTGCATAACAATTAGATATGAATCCCTTCCTGGAGGATACTTGTTGCATAAAATGAAATATTGGGGTAGGGGACAGTTCTGCATCCCTAAGTGATTCCTGGGCTGCCACTGCATGTTTTAACTGTAAATAGTAAAATAACTATGGATGCCATATTTAACCTGTGGCTGAGGGAATGAGAGTAACAAGGATATGTTTAAAATGTGTTACTCCAAATGCCCACCATAGTTGCATGCTGTCGTTTAGCCAGCTCTGGATAGGAGTGATTCCCCCAAATAGGGCTAAATTCTGTGTACCCAGTCACCTTTTGAAGGTGTTTCACCTTATCCCAGATTTTTTGTATGAGCCTATACGTCGGATATTGTTTGTTTGGTTTGCATAACAGTCGAGCCTCCAAGTCCTCTGCCAGAGAGGAGGCCCCAGTGCTGTACAACAAGACTGACAGTGTGGAATCAAGAGTCGCATTCCCCAAAGTATTGTCCTCCCTCAAGCCACAATCGTATGCTGAAGTTGAGAAGCAATATAATATATCCAAGGATTCGGGAGAGCAAGCCTTCCTTCATCCTTAGGCTTCTTTAACTGCTCCAGTTTAATTCTGGCACTCTCTCCTCTCCATAACAAAGATCTAAATATGGAATTTACGATTCAAAAGACCTTAAGGGGGATAACCACCGGGAATTATGGAGAAAATAAAGCAGTTGGGGCATAAAAATCATCTTATTTAAATTGGCTCTTGCTGCCACAAATTGGTCCATAGTTTAACTTTGTCTCTAAATCTTGTCAGTAAAGGAAGGATGTTTAAGTGACAAAAAGCTGTAAGCTGAGGTGAAATAGTTACATAGTTACATAGTTAGTCAGGTTGAAACAAGACACAAGGCCATCTAGTTCAAAAAAAAAAAGAGAAAAAATAGAAAACTTATATAACCATTCAATCCCATATACAATCCATCACCCACAGTTGATCCAGAGAAAGGCAAAAAACCCCAGCGAAGCATGATCCAATTTGCTATAGTGGGGGAAAAAATCCTTCCTAATCCCTTGAGAGGCAATTGGATTAACCGTGGATCAACTTTACCTAAAGATGTTACTACCCAGTTATATTATTTACATTAAGGAAAGAATCCAGGCCTTTTTTAAAGCAATGTACCGTGCTGGCCAAAACCACCTAAGGAGGGAGTCTATTCCACATTTTCACAGCTCCAACTGTGAAGAAACCTTTCTGTATTTGGAGATTAAATCCTTTTTCCTCTAGAAGTAAAGAGTGCCCCCTGGTCCATAGTGATGACCTTAAAGTAATAACTCAACACAAAGTTCACTATATGGACCACTTATGTATTTGTACATGTTGATCATACCCCCCCTTAATCTCCTCAAGAGAGAATAAATTCAGTTCCTCTAATCTTTCCTCATAACTGAGCTCCTCCATGCCTCTTATTAGTTTGGTTGCCCTTCTCTGCACTTTCTCCAGTTTCCTGATATCCTTTTTGAGAACTGGTGCCCAAAACTGAACTGCATATTCCAGATGCGGTCTTACTAATGATTTGTACAGGGGCAAAATGATGTCTCTATCTCTGGAGTCCATACCTCTCTTAATACAAGAAAGAATTTTGCTCGCTTTGGAAACCACAGCTTGACATTGCATGCCATTATTAAGCTTATGATTTACCAAAACCCCCAGATCCTTCACCACTATGGATTCCCCCAGTTGTACTCCCCCTAGTATGTACAATGCATGCATATTCTTAGCCCCCAAATGTATAACTTTACATTTATCAATATTGAACCTCATTTGCCACATAGTCGCCCAATTAGACAGTGCATTGAGGTCTGCTTGTAAGTTGAAGACATCCTGTAAGGATGTTATTCCACTGCCTAGCTTGGTGTCATCTGCAACCACTGCAAAACACTGAAATGGTACTTTTAATCCCAGACCCTACATCATTTATAAATCATATATAAATATATCGAAAAGTAAGGGTCCCAACACTGAACCTTGGGGTACACCACTGACAACCTTAGACCAGGGGTCCCCAAACTCCAGTTGTTCAGGAACTACAATTCCCATCATGCCTGTGAATGTCAGTTATACAATGCCTCATGGGACATGTAGTTCTGCAACAGCTGGAGGGTCGTAGTTTGGAGATCCCTGCCTTAGACAATTCAAAATAAGAATCATTAACCACTACTCTCTGAATTCGGTCTTTTAGCCAGTTTTCTATTAATTTACAAACTGATCTTTCCAAACCAACTTTACCTTACACATTAGCCGTGTGTGGGGAACGGTGTCAAACACTTTTGTAAAATCCAAGTACACCACGTCCACAGCCAAGCCTCCCTGTCCAAGGTTTTACCTACCTCCTCATAAAAAGAAATCAGGTTTGTTTGACAACTTCTGTCTTTCATGAATCCATGCTGTCTGTTGCTTAAAACATTTTTTTTCAACAAGAATTCATCTATGTGGTCTTTTATTAAACTCTCCTGTGTCTTCCCAGCTATAGAAGTTAAACTAACAGGTATATAGTTACTTGGTAAATACTTTGATCCCTTTTTAAATATGGGCCCTACGTCAATCCAGTGGTATAATTCCAGTCATTAACCACTTCAGCCCCGGAAGGTTTTGCAGCTTTAGGACCAGAGCACTTTTTGCGATTCGGCACTGCGTCGCTTTAACGGACAATTGTGCGGTCGTGCGGCGTTGTACCCAAACAAAATTTGCGTCCTTTTTTTCCCACAAATAGAGCTTTCTTTTGGTGGTATTTGATCGCCTCTGCGTCATTTCTGATCGCCGCTATAAACAAAAGAAGAGCGACCATTTTGCAAAAAAACCCAAATTTCTTACTTTTTGCTAAAATTCAAATCCAAAAAAAAAATATAAAAAAACATTTTTTTTCACCGTTTTTGGCCGATTTATATTCTTCCTCATATTTGCGATAAAAAAAAATCGCAATCGGCGTTTATTGATTGGTTTGCGCAAAAGTGGCCGCGTTTACGGATGATGAGAATTCATTTCTGGGGTTTTTATTTTTTTTTTATTTTTTACTAGTAATGGCGGCGATCTGCGATTTTTAGCGGTACTGCAATATTGCAGCGGACATGTCGGACATTTTTGACACTTTTTTGGGACCAAT
>BLSH010145781.1:593638-608734 GCA_018402905.1 Glandirana rugosa
GTGCCGGTTTCAATTTTTTTCAATATTTACTATTATTTTCTCGTAAATTTTTTATATTTGTACTCCCTCATGATAGTATAAAATTTACAATGTTTCTTATATAGTCTTATACATTTCTCCTTTAGTTCCTGCGTTTTTAAGTTTTGCTTGCTGTCTAACGTTTTCTATCATCCTGTTTGGGGTTTTTTAAGAAGTTTATATAATTATCATTTTTCCAGTCCAGACTCGTACATCCGGGAAATGTTTTATTAGATCTCACGCACTGACCCCTGTTTCTCTTCCGTTTGAATAATTTATATAAGAAGTCGAGACACATATGTTTCCTCGTACCCCCTCGAGTACAGGTGTTACCCCCACCATCACTGTGCCGACGCCCCCTGGTGGCCAAAATGCGAATCGCCGTTTATTTACGGCGATTCGCGCCCAGCTCCCCGACTGCCGCCGTGAAAAGACGGCGCGCGGTCGGGAAGCTGTTAAGGAGTCCCTAAAAATTAGATACAATGGCTTTGAAATGACAGAGCTCAATTCCTTTAGGATCTGTGGATGGATGCCATCTGGTCCAGGTGCTTAATCTACCTTTATTCTGTCTAAATACTTCTGGACCATTTCACTTTTGAGCCATTGTGGATCATTTGTAGCCGTGTCACTACCACCCCCATTGTGGACATGAGCTCCCCCATGCTCCTTTGTATACACAGAGCTGAAGAATATATTTAATAAGTTTGCCTTCTCTTTGTCCCCAGTCACGCACGCTCAGACCTGACCTTTTTACTATTAATATATTTGAAGAATTTTTTGGGGTTTGTCCTACTATCTTTTGCAATCTGTCGTTCGTTTTGAATTTTTGCGTCCTTGATTTCCTCTTTACATATTCTGATATATTCTTTGTAACATTTAAAATATGATAGTACTCCCTCATGTTTATATTTTTTAAATGCTCTTTTATTATCATTTATAACTTTTTTTAACTTTGGCCGTGAGCCACATAGGTTATAGTTTTAGCCGTTAACCTTATTGCCCATGGGAATATACTTTACAGTGCGTTTGCATACAGTTTTTTGAAAAATTCCCATTTCTGTTCTGTATTCATCGATGCTAATATTCCCTCCCAGCCTAAGTCCTGGAGAGCAGCCCTCTTTCTTGTAAAATTTGCTGTGTTATGGTCACTGTTACCCAGCTGTTCTATGATAATTCCTAAATATTTAAAGGTGGACACCACTGGCACGGGGCATGATGGCAACATGGGGGGGGGGGGGGGTGTGTCCAACTGATCCAGAGGCAGCAAAGCAGATTTGGACCAGTTAACTGTCAACCTTGAAAACCTACCAAAGTTTGAAATGACTGTCATGGCATTCCGTAGGGAAGTATCTGTATCTCCTAGGAGCAAAAGCATATCATTAGCATAGAGGAATTTCTCATGCTTGTCGCCATATTTAAAGCCCAAAATGTGAGCGTTTGCTGTAATCTGTGCCACCAGGGGCTCTATTGCCATGGCAAAGAGGTGCAGCAATAGGGGGCATCCCTGCCAGGTGCCCCGTCCTAGCCCAAAGGGTGCAGAAACCCTACCACCCTCTCTGATAGTGGCCTACGGTCTAGTGCATAAAAGCCAAACCCATGATATAAATTTAGTCCCAAAGCCAAATTGCTCCAATACCGCCCACAAATATCTCCATTCCACACTGTCCAATGCCTTGTTTGCGCTCTGGTGCCAGTATTGTCCGCCTGGGATTGCACGTTCACAAACAACCTCCTGAGGTTGATTGCTGTGGATTTATTAGGCATAAAGCCCATCTGGTCGGGGTGAATTATGTCTGATATGACTGTGTTCAGTCTTCTAGCCAAGACCTTGGCCAGTATTTTTATGTCTGTCTGAATGAGCGAGATGGGCCTGTATGAGAAGGGTTCGGTAGACATTGACTACGGTAGATGCTGCCCAGAACCAACAGCATTGTACATTGCCAGCAATTTGGGTAAAAGGAGTTCAGAGTAGGTTTGGTACACCTCCATAGGTATCCTGTCATCCCCTGGGGCTTTCGAGTGTGGGAATGCACCAACCGCCTCCTGCAATGTCAAGGGGGCCTCTAAACATTGCTGCTGAGAGGCTGATAGGGATGGTAATGAGATGGAGGATAAATAAGTAAGGGTGCCCCGTCCTAGCCCAAAGGGTGCAGAAACCCTACCACCCTCTCTGATAGTGGCCTACGGTCTAGTGCACAGAAGCCAAACCCATGATATAAATTTAGTCCCAAAGCCGAATTGCTCCAATACCGCCCACAAATATCTCCATTCCACACTGTCCAATGCCTTGTTTGCGCTCTGGTGCCAGTATTGTCCGCCTGGGATTGCACGTTCACAAACAACCTCCTGAGGTTGATTGCTGTGGATTTATTAGGCATAAAGCCCACCTGGTCGGGGTGAATTATGTCTGATATGACTGTGTTCAGTCTTCTAGCCAAGACCTTGGCCAGCATTTTTATGTCTGTCTGAATGAGCGAGATGGGCCTGTATGAGAAGGGTTCGGTAGACATTGACTCCGGTAGATGCTGCCCAGAACCAACAGCATTGTACATTGCCAGCAATTTGGGTAAAAGTAGTTCAGAGTAGGTTTGGTACACCTCCATAGGTATCCTGTCATCCCCTGGGGCTTTCGAGTGTGGGAATGCACCAACCGCCTCCTGCAATGTCAAGGGGGCCTCTAAACATTGCTGCTGAGAGGCTGATAGGGATGGTAATGAGATGGAGGATAAATAAGTAAGGAGTTCCTCCTGTGTGTATGATGCCCTAGAAGCATATAGGTCAGTGTAAAAACAGACCAGCTCATCCATAACGGCCATGGGTGTGTTAACCATATGACCACTGGACAGTTTTAAAGCCCCTATAGCAGGAGCCGACATTACTAATTTTAGCTAGGAGGTGACCGGTTTGCTCCCCCTCCTTATAAAAAGTTAACTTTGAAAAGAATTGTTTTTTCTCTGCCTTGGAGCTAATTACTTTGACTAATGTATCTTGAGCCGAGAGCCAAGAGACTTCCATTTGCTCAGATGGGTCAGTCAGATATTTCTCCTCCGGTCTACGAGCCAGTTGAGTAAGTTGCATTTCATGGGCCCCAGTGTCTGTTTTGATCTTAGTAATCATTGAAATGAAAATTCCCCATAAGTAGCATTTAAAGGCATCTCACTGTATGAGCACATCTTAATGCTGGGCATTATCAAGGAAGAAATACTCTATATGTCTGGTTATGGAGTTGAGCCCTCAGACGACGTGTACTAACACGAAACGCGTCGGGTGCTTTTGACCTATTGACTGCTGCGTTGTACTACTTTTTACAAGCTTGTTGAAATTTGAAACTTGGAATTTGGTTTTATATATACATATTTGTCTGGAATAAAAATTAGCCCCCTCATCATTGAGGTTTTTCACTATGGCAAGCTTCTTGCTTTTTATTTCCATCTAAACGGTCGAATTCCTGAGTGGACCACTCCCCGCGGCTGCTCCCCTCCTCCAAAGTTGCCCTTCATCCTCCCCTGGGACTACTGGACCCGGACCCTAGACCGGACCCAGAGCGCGAGACGTGGACGTATTGGAGCGGTGGTCGTGGCCGACTCTTCTCCCGGGATGTGTGACGCGACCGGATGGATGCTGGATATCATATCTGACCGTCATTGAGGCGTTTATACTTCTTCTTTCTGGTAAGCCTCCACTCTGGAAGGGGTTGGAGTTTCCGTCCGAGCTGTTTATTGTCTCCATCTTCACTGAATATCCTGATAGGTTTATCACTGCTCCATGAGAACATCCACTCCGGACATCACCTTATAATTTTCTACACATTGAACTTTAAATTTTTTCTACACATTGAACTTTCACTCGGAATTTTCACGTTGCTATATATCATATATATTTTTTACGTTGTCTGAATTGCAAACTGTATGTTTGTATATACGTTTATCATATCTTTTGTCAATTAATAACATGTACTTATCTTTCAATTATTGACACTCCTACTTTTTAGTTTAGCGCCACCCTCACACAAATCTGGTTATGGAGTTGTCTGTTGGGAATAATCGTAACCAGAATGCATTCAGGTGCCACGGAGCTGGAGACAAAGCATCACTGGCCCTCAACACAATCCATATCACTAAAGGAGAGTGGTCAGAGACCCCTCTTGCACAATATTGTATTTTTGCCACTAGTGGTAAGGCTATTGTGTTCCCAACACATAAATCAATGCGAGATAGTGAGGTATGGGTTTTGGAGAAGCAAGAAAATTGTATACGTTCGGGAGATTTTATCCTTCAAAGGTCAACCCAGTGCAATTCAGAAAGGAATCAAGACAATAAAGTCCCCCTGTCTACATTATACTGAGGATTGGGGGGGGGGGGTGCTTATCCAACCTAGGATCTAGTATACCAGGGATATGCAATTAGCAGACCTCCAGATGTTGCAGAACTACAAGTCCCATGAGGCATAGCATAGCAAGCCACAAGCATGACACCCAGAGGCATGATGGGACTTGTAGTTTTGTAACAGCTGGAGTTCTGCTAATTGCATATCCCTGTAGTATACCATTAAAGTCTCCCTGGATGTACAGAGGGAGGTTAGGCCTGGTAAGGGTGAAGGCCACTAGCTCCCTAAGAACAGCCGCTGAGAATGGGGGAATATACACCATGGCCAAAATACATTTAACACTATACACCTTACAATGTAAACATACAAAACAACCCTCCTCATCTACCAAGGCATGGAGCTCCTGGAAGGTCAAGGCCTTGCGTATCAATACACTCACCTCCCTAGAGTATGAGATGTGAGTGGAGTGGTAGGCATGTCCCACCCAGGAATATTTCAAACAGTTTATTGAGTCCTTTACTAAATGTGTCTCTTGCAATCCTACAATTGCTGGGTGGTATTTACGTAGAAAGGAATTTACCATTGTTCTTTTCAAAGGTGTGCCAAACCCCCGAACATTCCAAGTGATAAGAGGCACTTCAGTCATACTGAAAATAAAACACAAATGGATAATGGAGGATAAAGCAGGCCAAGGTGGGGCCATACCATAGAGGGGCTGACAGATATGATGCAATATTTATACAGTACCAATACGGAGCTTGTAGGTGTGTTTCAGGAGTGTGACATCTTTGTACAAGAAAAAGTAGAGTAACGACAATCAAACTTGTAAGGCACAACAGTGCCCATAAAACTTGCAAACATAGAGATAGCCATACATTTTTGGCTATATGGAGCAGCAAACAAACTTTGTGATCCCTCCAGCACTCACTCGCAGTCCCTGAGTATTGTGTAAGTTGGAGTAAACTGACTCTTAATTGCATAAAAAAAGAAACAAAACTCAATTGTAGGAGCAGCATACCCGTTAGTACCCAGGAATATCGCCAGTAGTGCAAAAGTAGGTACCTCATCAGTAGATCACCATGAGGCAGTTTCCCAAGGCTTGTGTTGGATATTTGCCCGTTCCCTTACCAGTCGCAGCACCCTCTCCCTGTCACAATAGTGAAGAAGCCAGGCCAGCATTGGTCTGGGGGCATTACCCGGCAAAGCACTGGTAGGAACACTATGAGCTCTCTCCACCGCAAATAGTGGCGTGAAGGCATCTTTGCCGAAGACTTCCAGCAGCCATTTTTTTGTGAATTCTGTGGGGTCTCTGCCCTCCGTCCTCTCAAGTAGCACCACTATGTTATTTCGGCGTAGCCATTTCTAGATATCGTCTGCTTTGTCTTTATTTTCATGTGCCATGCGGGCTGTAGAGCATGATTCTGCTATTAAAGGTGGAAGTTGGTCCTCTATCTTGCTAATGCGACTTTCCGCTGCAGTGGTTAGTTCATAGCTTTTTCCTGCCTGAGAGCAACCTCCTCCGTCAATCCCCCCAGATGGTCCTTAACTGTATTGACAGAAGCAGTGCATTTGTGCACTGCACGCTAAATCTGGCTTAATGTTGGCTGTGGTTCACTGTACATGGGCTCCTCAGAGATTAATGGTAGGTCAGTTGCAGGTAGAAGCATGGCATCAGCTTCATCCTCTCGGTCAGACTCAGTCTCTGCAAACAGCTCTGGGGAGTCAAGGCCTTCCTCATCTGCTCTCTGTCCCTGAAGCTCTGTGAGCTTTCTAGTGTAAAAGAGTTACCCGCTGCATGGGAGATTTTACTTTTTGTACCTTTTTCTTTGGACTTGTCAGGTAGTGGTGCTGCAGCTGTGCCGGTGCCATTTTGACTATCAGAGGCTGCCTCATCTTCTTTGCTTTTGTGGGTCATGGCAGTTGCGGATGGGGTCACAGGTGGTGTCGGTGCAAAAACCTGGAAGCGAGCGGAGTTGAACGGTGCCAGTCTGGTTGTCCCAGGTAGCTGGGGACAGGATTGGTAACAGGATATGTAGAGGGAGCTCTGTGAGACACTGCTTCTCACATGCCCATCGTGGCCACGCCCCCCTCCATCCAGGTTTTAAGCTTTTGCTTCCCAGTGGGAACAGAACGATTTTACATTTTCTGTAATCATACAACCTGTTTGATTGCTTTTGGTGCTGCTCAAAGTAGAGGTGAAAGCATATCCCCAAGTTCCAGAACATGAGGTGAAGGCTGGTCCTATTACCAATCCAGGAGTTTAATAAATGTAAGGAGGAAAGGATTGCCGCTACTCCCAACCAGCTAAACCAAATAAACAAGAGTGGCCTCAGCCAACATGTCTCCAACAAACCACACACAATGATGCATTTCGCCCCACCCACTGGGGCCTATGACTAAGAGACTGGCGATATGTAGGCTGAGGCTGATCTTTATTATTTATTACCTGGGCTGGTTGGGGGTAGTAGCAATCCTTTCTTCTTTACATTTCTGTAACTATGGTTAACAGACAGAGAGGGTTTTTTTTAACAAAGTTTTCCCACATCTGTGAAGAAGAAGAGAGGGTACTTTGAGGGTGAAGCACAGGGGCACCAGAGGCTGCAGGAACTGCATTTGAGTTAGCTCCATCTGGCTGGAATTATCAGTGTTGCCTGTCAGCTGTAGATTTGTGTCCCAGAAACACACTGGGAGATCTTTATTTGATTCTGGGAGCTCATAGGGTAAAATGTATCTGTTTGCATGTCTAAGATGACACTAGAGCTGCAGCTGCCTGAAGATTCTGATCCTCTGTCCATCCATCACTGGGGATGCCCATCAACATACTTACTCCAGTATTCTTCACACCACCGGGCAGTGGCAACTGGGTCCATTTTGCTGACTTGGCTCTGTCCTCTGCAAAGAGGGTTAGATGGCTTCAGGATCCTGGAAGCTCCCACATGTAGCACAACCCAGGTGCAGCTGGTAAATAATGGGTTAACTTACTATTTCCATTGATAGCTTGCCTGGTAAATGGACAATACACTGACACATCAATATCAAGAAATGGGCTTTATTAAGACAGCAATAAACTCTAAAGTAATAGGTGCTGCTGTGAACAACTGGGCAACAGGGACACAGCATTGTAATCCTATAACACAATAAGGTTCATTTACTAAATTGGAGAGTGCAAAATCTGGTGCAGCTGTGCATGGTAGCCAATACGCTTCTAACTTCAGCTTCTTGAATTACACTTTGGCAAAAAAAAAAGCGGGAACTGATTGGTTTCTATGCAGGGATGCACCAGATGTTGCACACTTCAGTTTTAGTAAATCAACCCCAAAGAGACTTAACAAGGACCTTCATGGCAGGATCACCAGGTTCTATTTTAATGAAAAGTGCATATGTAAAAATATAAAACACTTTTGAGATTGCATAAACGTTTTAAAGCATATATATGATTTTACTAATTGAGTTTACTTCCAGTATATTTTAACAAAGACAAAAAAAGCTACAGGATTTATGACCCATATATTGACAAAGTCTCAGAATTTAGAAACGTTCTAACAAATACAAACTTCTTTATAAGGTCTTTTTTTCCAAAATGAAAATGTTGATAGCCATGAACATCCATTCCGTGAAAGCTGAAGATTTTCACAGTCGCTGTAGCTGTGACTTGGCGCAGCTGTTCAATTCCTCTGTGCCCAATGGAGCCTCCAAAAGTACCTCTCTGATTAGAATGTAAAGCTCCATAGCAGACTTTCTTGTAATTAATGAAAACATTTAGTTTGTGAGTCCATGATTATAAGTCTTTCCACCACATGCTAGGCACTCTTGCCCGAGGTGCCCTCTTGGTCTGCTGGCTGTTTTTATTTATTTTTTTTAACTACAGCTTGAAATGCCGGTAGTCGCTCGGCCTGCTTGTACAGCTTCGTGTATGTTTAATAAGGTTGTTTTTATCTAAATGTTCCTAGCGTGGCCCGGAGATATCCATCAGAGAGGAGTATAAGCAGATCTTTTCACATGAACAATTATTTATGCAATTCAGCCAGAAAGGAGCAAGAGGCAGCTTACAGTATATGTAAAATCAAATGTTTATATTAATATTTTATCATCAGCACCGAAAGACGTGCTGCCGTGGAGTTCAGAATGAATAAATGTTGCAGTAAGGCACTAGGGACTATTGATTAACCATAATTATACAGAGGCGGATCTCTCATTGGAGCTACATAGACCACCAACATGACTGGCTGTGTCCCCATAAACCTCATAGCCACTTGCAATTATACAGCCATATGCTATATTAGACAACAGAATATATAGGGATAACTAAACCCAAGAACAAAAATGTAACCTACAGTATTGCAACTTACCAGTTCTTAGACTTGGTGACTACATGTGTTTCTCTTATCCAGGCTAAGAACATTTTCACCAATTACAGAAAATAGCTACAGAAAATGGAAAAAGACCATAACCCAAGGTGCTTGGTGCTCTAATTATAAACTCCTTCCTCCAGCCATGAAATAAACCTTCAGTCAGTTGTGACCCGTCCATGCGCCCGTCCCCAAACTACATGCAGGGCGCCAGACGCATGGATTCCAATGTTTTTTTTGTATTTTTTAATGCACATGATTAGAGCCTGAGACCCAAATTGGTTTCAAAAAAGGATAGGCTCGGGTCGCAGAGAACTGTGCCCTGAGCCCACCCAGCTGTGTGACAAGCAAATTAATATTTGCTATTGTCTTCCTGATTCTCCTCCTGGCCAATCAAGAAGTGGGTCCCAATTGGCCAGGGGTCTCAGGACCCACTTCCTGTTCGCCAGGGAGGAGAAGCAATGGCCCCGAAGCGAGGTCTCCAAGCACGCCTCACCTGCAGCCACATCCAGCACTCCCCAGCTTGGACAGTGGAGGGAGGAGGTGAGATCAGAGTGTCATCCCGGCCAGGACAAATCATCTGCCTTCTAAGGTAATGAGGCCTCAAAGCACTGCCTTCCTGTCCATTTCCCGCGGAGGGCTGATCACCGCCTTCCCGTCCATCTTCTGCGGGGGGGTGATGGCCCCCCTCCCCAGTCGCCCGCTGGGGGATGGTGCTGTTGGTATAGCTGGAGCTCATAATATTGACCACTAGCAGCCACTGCCTTCAGTATATGAGGAATACCACTTGCCGACCACAATAGGAATATATATTTGTTGCAGTTTGCAAGTGGTTTACAGGGATTATGGTTGAAGATATAAGCCATAACCACGTTTTTTTTTCTTGCAGCCGGCGGACGGCTTTCTCATGAAACCGTTCTGAGCAACTCCCGCCGCTTGCCAGTATTTCTTGGGCTTACCATTTCTGCCATTTCACTGGAGAAAGGATCCAACAGTGCGGACGGCTTTACCCATGGGCGATCTAAGAGTAGATGCTCTTTGATCATCTCTTGGCCTTGGAGGACCAGGGTGATCTCCTGATGACACTTCTGGTCCAGGTTGGATGTAAATAATTGTTTGTTTTTTTTTTTAAGCAAAAGATCAATTTTTTTAAATCTTTTGCTTTTAAAGGTAAAGATAAGATTTGGGGTCTTTCCAAAAAGGGGACCTGTCATCCTTACGTCTATTACAAGTGATGTTTACATTTCTTGTGATAGGAATAATAATGATAAAAATATAAAAATAAAAGGACAGTGTAAAAATTAAAAATAAAAAGTAAAATAAATAAGAAAAAAAAAAATTTAAAGCACCTCTGTGCTCGCTCGCAGAAGCGAGCTCATATGCAAGTCGTGCTTGCATATGTAAATGGAAATCGTACCACACATGTGAGATTACACGTTAGAGCAAGAGCAATAATTCTAGGGCTAGACCTCCTCTGTAACTCTAAGCAGGTAACCTGTAAAGGTATTTAAAATGTTGCATATGGACATTTTTAAGTACTGTAGTTTGTCCCCATTCCATGAGCATTGGCAATTTTAAAGCACGACATGTTAGGTATCTATTTACTCGGCATAAAGTCATCTTTCATGCTATAGAAAAAACATTGAGTAAATGTTGTGCTTTTTTTTTTTTTTTTAATCAAGTGTATTTTCTCAAAAAAAAATGTGTTCACAAAACCTCTGTGCAAATAAAACGTTGACACAAAAAATTGCAACGATCGCCATTTTATTTCAAATATTTTTTTTATTGAAATATTTTGCAGTACAAGAGAACAGGGAGATTAGGCATTTTTTGAGTCAATTCAGGTTTAACAACAACAACAAGTTAAGTTATCATTCCAGCATATCACAATCTGTGTACCACTCTATGTCGATTAATCTCTGTTCTAGGGTGTAGACTTTTCCTATAGTCATTGACCGCTTGGCCTTCCGCACCCCTTAGGGGATCTTGCTGTGCAGCAGGGCAAGTGGACAGAGGAGAGATTCAGTGAATATTCTGAGGCGGATTTGAACAACACAGTCGGGAATGCCATTTTTATGTGATATTGTGTGATCAGATCAACATCTATTAGATTTATGCGGAATGGTAACAGTACACTTGTGCCCATCTCTAGGATGTTGTGCTATAAGAGCACATGTGGAGAAGAGAGATTACAGGAGTAAGAGAAAGGGAGAAAGATGGGGGGGAGGGAGGTAGAAGGGTAGGGAGAGTATGTCTCTGTGACTTCTTTGTTGGACGGGTAGTTAGAATGCTATCTCATTTTCCAGAGGTTACTAATTCCCAAGGTGGAACTTGGCATACAGTCTGTGTGTGAGGTGCATCTTTTTGTTGTTGGTTGCAGCATTACTTGTAAGAGTTAAAGTTCTTTATGGTGGAACTTATAGTTGAGAAATAGTGGGATGATGTTATGTCCGGAGGGTACATAAAGGTTTTTTGATCCAGGAGTCCTATTGGCGATTGAATATGTGAATCTTCAAATGGGCCTTAGCGTAGGTCAATTCACTGGCGGCATTATCATTGAGAATTTGTATTGTGTTTTTGTAGTCTCGGGCTTTGGTGATTTCCAGCTCCTTGTGATAGTGAGACGGGCAGCGATGAATATATGGGATATTATGGGAACAAAAGTGTTTGGCCACCTGTCCATATCAAGATTCAGTAGCAGTCTTTGGGTTAGGTGGGTGAGTGCTCCCAGTGAGTTGGGTGATGATCTTGAATATGTGTTGCCAAAAGGTTTGTATTTTGGGGCATTGCCACCATATATGTATTGAGGTGGCTGGTTCTCCGCAGTGTCTCCAGCATAGTGATGATTGGTCGTGGTAAATTTTGGCCAGTTTGCAGGGTGTATAGTACCAGTTGTGTAGGGTTTTTTGGGAGTATTCCCAGTGAGAAATGCACCGTGAGTATTTGAGGGGGAATAGTTTTGCTTGCTGCCACATATCATTGGTATATTGGAAGTTTAGAGTTCCCATTGTAAGATAGTAGTGGGTTTTCCAGCTGTGGTGGGCATGGCCAGACGTTTGTAAAAGGGTGAGATTCCAGTGTTTACATTCTTGGGAGAGTCAATTAGTTCCAAGAGTCCCTCTGTAAATGGGGATTTCCCAATTTTTATTTGTTGCATTGTGTGGCGTATTTGGAGATATTGAAAGAAAGACGTTTTAGGCAAGGAGTACATTTGGTGTAACTCTTGGAATTATTTAAAGGTAGATTCTAAATAAAATTGGGCAATATAGGTTATGCCCGCAGATGTCTATTTTGTCAAATGCAGATCCGGTATTGTGAGTTCCAATGAGGCTAGGGGTATTTTCTGTAGAGATGTCATGGAGATAGTCCGAGGTGAGCTTAGTGTGGTGGTCCTTACCTTCATGGTTGCCTTGGAAAACGATCACCATTTTAGTCCCTAGAGTTTCTGCTAAAAAAAATGTATACTGTTTGGGGGTTAAAAAAATGTTAAAAAGCTGTCACTTGCTATGTCTTGACTGACAATATGATTGAATATCTCTCTACCTCAGACCCAGTGGTCCCAGTCTTTCACCACTTGCCCAAATTACATAAGCATCCTATGGAAGGGTGACCTATTGTTGCGGGCATTGGTTCTTTATTTGAGTGGGCCACTGGGTCGACCAGTTCCTACAACCTCTTGTTACCAGATTACCTGGATATTTGAGGGATACTGGAAGTGTTTTGAGGGATATTGAAAGTTTTCAATGGAAAAAGGGACATGCCTAGTTGTCTATGCACGTCAAGTCCCTATATCCCTGCATACCTCACGAATTAGCCCTAGAGGTAGCATCTTGAGCATGATAGTTGTTATAGCCTGGAGTTAAAAGAATTTATCATCATAACAGTAGATTCCCTTTTGAAACACAATTTTTTTATCCTTGATGGGGTATTTTATTTACAGCGCAGAGATGCATCTATGGGGGCTAAATTTTCACCATCTTTAGCAAACCTCTATATGGGGTGGTGGGAAGAGCAATGCCTCCTTTCCACATCCAATCCCTTCAGCCACCACATCATGTGGTATGGTCTTTTCATAGATGACCTGCTCATGGTGTAGGCTGGTTCTAGGGAAGAGACTAGGTCATTTACCATCTATATGAAATCTAACTGTCTTAATTTGCAGTTTAGCCATGAATTTGAAGAGTGCAGCATTAACTTCCTGGATGTCACCCTAGAGGGTGACATCTTGACAGGAAATGTACACACTCATACTTACCGGAAAACATGCGCCGGGAACTCCATATTATTGGCCACAAGTTGCCACCCTCAACACACTATACGATCAGTGCCGCTTGGTGAATATACTAGGACCAAGCGCAACTGCTGAAACACCACCACATATATGGAAGAATGCAATAAGGTAACTGCTAGACTAAAAGCCCGTGGATATGAACAAAGCAACCTAGACAGAGCCATTCAAATAACCAATCGTAAAGAGAGAATCAAATTGTTGCATCACTCTGCAAAGGCCAAATGGGTCACTGAGATGGGAAATCGTCCTATCACATTTGTGACCACCTTTTCATGTGAATATAAATCAATTACTAATATTATACGCAAATACCTCCCTGTGCTATCAGCAGATGCAGACCTTACACCTTTTCTAATAGCTGGATGTAGATTCTCTAGTAGAAAGGCTACTACTTTAGGTGATATCTTTTCCCCTAGTTTTTTCCGTTCACACCTCACTAAAAGAACCTGGTTACGTACTACAGGGTCATTTGCCTGTGGGGTAAACACTTGCAAATTTTGCACCAAACATGCAAAACAAACACAATCGGTGCAATCTTGCTCCACAGGCAAAATTTTCCCAATCAAAGGACACATTACCTGCGGGAGTCAAAACGTGGTATATGCAGTCGCGTGCACCACATGTAACATCCAATATGTGGGATGCACAACAAGACCTTTAAGAAAACGCATCAGCGAGCATTATCACGGTGCCTCATATGAAAACCGAAAAGGGACTATCAAATATATCTAAACATTTTAAACATCAGCATTAAGGAAACATGTTCTTATGGTCTCCAAAGGGTAGAGGCGTCACCAAGAGGGGGAGACATTTATCGCATACTCCTTGAACGTGAGGTCTGGTGGATTTTCCATCTCAATACCAGAGTGCCATTTGGCATGAATCATAGATACGATTTTGACTTATTTCTTACATAGATGTCTCCGCCTCTTGCTTTGTATTGTTTGGCGACGGTTTTACACATATGTTTGTATGTTCTGGACGTTGTATATTGAATACATAATAATTTTTATATATGCACCTTATCTCTGTATTTAACCACCTCAAGTCCGCCCACCGTCAAATGACGGCGGAGCGGACCTGCTATTACTGCGGGTGGACGTCATATGACATCTTCCCTTTAAGCCGGGATTGTGCGCGATCGGGCGTGCGCATCCTGGCTCTGTCGGTGTCGGCGTGTCCCCAGGACACGCCGCTTCACTGACAGGGGTGAACAGCCATTGGTTATGGCTGTTCACCACGTGATCGGTCGTGACAAAGTCACAGCTGATCACAAATGGCACGCCCGCCCTTCGCACGGCGCATGCGCGCGATCGGGAGCGCGCTGCGCGTGCGCGTCAGTGGCGGCGTGTTCCTGGGGAACACTGCCTGTCACCGACACTAGTATCAGCCGCCGGCCGGCGGCTGATACCTTGTGATCGGCTGTGATCTACTTCACAGCCGATCACATTCAGTGTAAACAGAGCTGTAACTCACTGTTACCAGCTCTTCTCTCCTCACACAGTGTCCAGTGTGAGGAGAGAAGAGCTGGGATCAGTGAGTTACTGATCTGCAAAGTAAAAGCACACTGACACTGACCCCCCTGCCCCCCCTTAATGCACCAGTCACCCCAACAGTCACCCCATATGCCCCCATAAAGGGTGCCTGCCATCATAAAGTGTACCTGTCATCAGACTGCCATCATAAAGAGCACCTGTCACCCATCACCCGTCAGTGACCATGGTATGTCACCCATCACTGACCAACGCCAGCCACCCGTCACCCATCACTGACCACTGCCAGTCACCCATCACTGACCATTACCCGTCACCCATCAGTGACCACCGCCAGTCACCCATCAGTGACCACCGCCAGTCACCCATCACCCATCAGTGACCACCGCCAGTCACCCATCACCCATCAGTGACCACCGCCAGTCATCCATCACCCATCAGTGACCACCGCCAGACACGCGGCACCTATCAGTGACCACCGCCAGTCACCCATCAGTGACCATCACCAGTCACCCATCAGTGACCACCACCACACACCCCATTTTGTGAAAAAAAAAAGAAAAAAAAATCTTCATTTTGCAAAGAATTGTGGGAAAAAAATAACAGCTTCAAAAAATTC
>BLSH010145781.1:610970-624627 GCA_018402905.1 Glandirana rugosa
CCATTACTAGAATGTAGTTACCTCTCATCGTCTACAAGAGTTGCTTACCTAGAGTTTCTTTTTTTTTTTTTTCTTTGAGATCCATTCGTTGAGAACATCTGCTACTCTCCATTGATGTAAGATCATTACCCAATAAAACACTTTTTGGCCAGTTGACAATCATCTAAGGTCAATAGCCATCTTTGTGAAGTTCCTTTTTAGGTTCAATTTTTTTTTTAGGCAATTGGAAATCATTATTAATTTGTGAGTTTCTCAAAAAACTACATTCTAGGTTAGAACCCTGAATTGTACTGAATTTCTAAGATAACGTTCCATGGTCCTTTGAAAAAGTGCTGGATGTAACAAGCTTTGATATACCAGCTCATCAGCAAAAGATCCCTGGAAATAGTTTTCAAATGCTGGCAGACATATAGATGTCTCATTACTTCACAGTTCAAGTAAATGCTACCAGAATTGGCCTTTACATTAGCAAATGCACTGCTAACATGCATACATTCCAATGCATAGAGACTCCCTCAAGGTAGACTCCAATGAATAATGCAGTACGCAAGATAAATAATTTAGAAGCCGGTTATTTAAAAACATAAAACAATAGGACATTTTTTCCCCCCTCCAACCAAAACTTATATAATGCTATTGCTATGTCGGTCATGTCATAGCAAGTACTTGTATATAAACATAGTGATGGTTAACAAAAACGGAATCAAAAACAAAAGCCTATATTTAAGCTTTTATAATGGGAACTGTCTAGTGCAGCCTTTCTCAACAAGGTTTCTGTTGAATTCTAGGGTTCCTCCTGAGGTTGCTAGGGGCTCCTTGAGCAGAAGAGAGTAGTGAATTGATCTACCACCTACAATGACCAGAGGAATTTGTCCACTGACTATCATTACAAGGGATCATTCTTACACTGACAACTAATGTTGGGGAGCATCACCATTTTCACTGTCAGCATTCCTTTTCATCGTGTCATATTCATTTAATTTCCAGATTATTATTGATAATAGTTTGAAAATAATTTAGTAGTATACTGCTGGTGTTAGCTGTCCTGTGTGTCAAAAGCTCTAGAACAGTGATTCTCAACCTATTTTAGTTAAGGTACCCTTTAAAATTATGGACAATCTCCAGCCACCCTCCAAAATTATGGACAGTCTCGGGGTACCCTTTCAAATTATGGACAGTCTTGAGGCACCCCATCCTAAAATATAAACACTATTCTAATAGTTTTACATAATGCACCAACATCAACACACGTAGGAGACCCAACATTAGAGGTGCAAACTGTAAGTAACTAGTATTCCAATGTTTCTCTTCTTCCTCAGTTTTTCTCCATCACTCAGCTAATGTGACCCCAAAACTGATGGAGAGAGGCAGGGGAGGGTCAAACAAAGATGCTATACAGGTGACTGACATCCTCCTTGTTAACTGATGATGTCATTGGTCATTAGGAGGTTGGCAGCTAGAAGGTTGTAATGATGCACAATGAAAACCTGTGGCTTTGTGTAACTAAAAAGGCAGGCTTCATCCACCCGCTGCCTTGTATACAATTTTTGGGCACCCCTGAAGAAACCTCAAGGCACCTCAGAGTGCCTGGGCACACTGGTTGAAAAGGCTGCTTTAGAAGCACCACATTCTTTATTCTTTTATGTAAATTATTCTACAATTTACAGATCATGCAAATGTAACATGAGCTCTGGATATAACAATTTTTAGCAGGGGTTCCCGAGAACTGAAAATTAGTTCAACGGTTTCATGGCAAAATGGTTGAGAAAGGCTGGTCTAGTGATAAAACATGTATTTGGTCTGTGGAGTTGGTCTTTGCTTCTGTTGATGTTATACAGTATATCTGTAACACATGGTCATTCTTACACACTACTGAGATTGACACCTTTCGGTCCATGGTACAGCAAATGGTAGAAAGGGGTAAAGGGGGGATTGGAACACATAGGGCATGGGGATAGAAGTAGGATCAGTGGCAACTACTCCATTAGGAGCGCAGGGCCCCTAATCTACAGCTGCATAGATTATAATGTTTTTTTTAGAAGCACAGGATTAGAGCCTGAGGCTCTAATTTGCTTTAAAAAAGGGTGAGCTTGGTGCATTAATATTCGCTATTGTTTTCCTGATTCTCCTCCTCGCCAGTCTTGAAGTGGGTCCTGAGACCCGATTGGCCGAGAGGAGAAGCGACCGTATTGGCCGCCGAGGAGGAGACGCAGTAGGAAGCTGCCGAGGAGGAGATGCAGGGGGTCGCCACCGAAGCTGCCTGCGACCTAGATAGGGTAAGTGCAGGGCTGGTGGGCAGACGGAAAGATGGGGGAGTGATGGAGGGGTTGTGTGTTGTATTGCCGATTGACCAAGCAACGGGGATTTTGACTGACGGACCGACCGACCGAACAGGGTGGTGGGGGGTTTGACTGATGGACCAACCAAACAGGGTGGTGGTGGTTGGTTTGTTTGCCCCCTCCCCAAAAAAAAAGGAGCACCAGCATCATAAACTGATGATCAGGGAACAGGAATATGTTTAACACACAGAGTGCAGGGTAAGAAGGTTGTAACAAAGGGTGCAGGAGAAAGGAGGGTGTAACACATGAAGTGCAGGTGTCAGGGTTACATGCTGCACAGATTTCAGGGGTCAGAAGTATAGTATGAAATACATAGAATTCAGGGTTCAGGAGTATGTAACATGGGGAGTGTTGGGGTCAGGAGTATGTAACACATCGAACACAGGAGTTTAGGAGTATATAACACAGAGATCACAAAGGTCAGGAATACATAAATCACGGGTGCAGGGGTCAAGTGTACATACTCTGGGGTCATAAGTACATAATGCACACAGTGTTGGGGTCAGGAGTACATAGTGCACATGTCAGGAGTACATAACACACAAAGGTACCCTCCTTCACCTCCATTCTTTAGCCCAATATATCTCTTCAAGCCATAATTTGCTCCAAAGCCAAGTTCACGGCTCCTCCCAATATGTATTACCTCAATAAATCATCCATGGCACGCACCTAACCTCAGATGAAGTGTCAACCACAGGATGAGGGAAGTCCTTCCAGACCTCCCTGAGCAATTTCATAATACACTTTACAGATAAGGAGGAGCCTAGTATCTTCCTTGGCTCTGCATTTACACTGCCACTCTGATCTGAGGTCTATGGAGCTGTAAGGTAGGTATTGGAACCAACGCCTGTATAAAAAAGCAAAACAATGACATGTTTCGGGAGTTGGTTACCACCATGCATGAGACAGCTAGAGATTGCTACCACTACAACACCTTTACCTATCTGTGCCTAAACTGCTGACTTCAGGGGTCCAAAGAGTACTAGAGGTACTATATATGAATAAATTCACTGAACATTATCATGGTGTTTTAATTTGGATATAGTGATAATTTGAAAAGGGAGCTTTTTGTGTAGGTTTATTGAACTATTTGTTCTCCTCTTTAATCCCAAGAACATTTCCTGCAGCTCTATTTAGGAAGTAGACAGACAGACAATGGGACTCAGTATACAGTATAAGGTCCAGGAGCCGTTGGCAATGCTATGGGCTTTCAGATGTTGCTGCTTAGACCAATCCATGCTGTTACAATACTGGCAAACATGAAGATGTTTTAGCTTGCAGTAATAGTCATGCAAAGACAGCCCCAGGCAGTGCTGCAGGCAGGCAGGGTCACTAGGCAAGCAGTGGAACACAGAGAGGCTCAATGATAGCACAATCAATAGTGACATGAGTTTATATTGACAAGCTCATAAGTTAAAAAACTGTTATTATGGTAGAGAAAAAAGTCAAGCCTGGAAATTATATTTCAAATGATCTTTCTAAGCAATTTGTGTCTTGTCGATAGGCTTTTCAGTGGGCGCATTATGAATTGCTGGTTGCCGGATAGAGAGGGACGCAGATGATGAAGATTCAGATGCTTGGAATAAGCAACTTGTAATGAGGTTGTCTTAAGTGCGTGTTTTTCTATTCATTTGCCTTAAAGCAAACCTGTCATGAAAATTTAAGTCTAGCATTGCCTAAAAGCAGACATGACAAGGCATGTGCCTTTAACCGTTAAGCTGGCCATACTATTGGTTATATGATTGAGTAAATAAACATTTGTTCCACTTTATAAACTAAATAACAAAGCAGTCCAAAACATAAAATGGTGGAAAATCTGACTAATTTTGACATGATTTCTGTTTCTTTTTTCCATTTTATATTTTGTCTTTTACCAAACTGTATTGAAGATGTAAATTTATTGCCCAGATTTCACTTCACAATTGTCCACATTATGGTGGCCAATCAAACTCATGAGTGGTGAATTTCTTAGCTTATGGCAATAAATTTCAATCGTATTTGCGAATTCCTGTAGAATGAAAGTGGTTGAAGTTAAATGAAAATTGTCATGTGTGGGGCCAGCTGAAAAATAATCATGTTTGGCAGCCAGGAGAAGGTCTTGACTGATCTGATTCGATTTGGAGGTCCGGCAGCCCCTCTGTCCCACACTTGAATGTAGGTAGATGCATTACACTGGCCAGTAAAACACCTGGTAGCAAGTATGCCAGGGCAAAGTCAAGGCCTGAAGGCCTTAATCAGGTTGAAGGTCTTAGGGACCCTTGGCTGCAATACATATCAAATTTAAAAGTTTAGACAAATAGGCATGAACTCGTAAATGCATTAAATGAACCTTTTAGCAGTCCTCAAAGTCCTCAGAGCTGACCATTTTCCTGTGTACAACAAACCAGTGATCCATGGCAAATATCTATTGTTCAAGATTTGTTGCATATCAAGGTTCAAGGCAAATTTGTTTCTCACCCTATAGATGATCTAAGGAAATTTTGGTGCTAACCATATTTTGTTTACATATAATCACTGGATCGGTATATCTGATACAGATGACCAGTAGCTACTGCTGTAAAACAAGTGTTAGCTAATGTGTAGTCCATTCTCTGAAGACTGCCATTTGCTTTGTATATAATAGAGTCTAAGGAAGAGCCTTCTGCTCCTTCTGCTGCACTGCAGACAATTCTCCTCCCATTAGAAACCAGCTTAAGGAACTATTGCCATAACTAAACCTTCTCAACCCAGAGGAATCCCTAAAACAACCCCCAGGTCTTGGGGAACCTCTAATGAAATAAGTTTACCTGTGGGCAATGAGAAAAATGTCCTATACACTGGTAGTCAGTAGAAAGAATTAAACCCCTAGAGAGGTGGTCATTCTTGTAGATGTGGTGGCTGACTTAATTTCCTTTTTTTTCAGACTTTCTTCTCTTTATATTTATATAGTGATTGTGCAAGTAATACTTTAGTGTCCTGTGCTGTGACCTTAGTTCAGTAAGTGTTCTAGGCCTGCAAAACATTCTCCTCTCTTTATTCTTCATGTACACTAGCAGCTCCTAAACTCCTAAAACTTTTTTTTGCCAAAGCTCCTAAACTCAACTCCATAAAAGCCTATATGTCCATGTACACATTGGCTTTTAGCAAAGATTAGGAGTGGCTGCGGTTAGGTGAGGTTCATCCCCTCTGAACTGCCCTCTTCTGAATGTGGAAGAATCGTGTCCAGAAAAGGAACATTTTGACCGCCGACCATGGGAAACGGTAAAACATGGCAAAACTGTGGGAAAATCGTGCCTCGGTAAATCATGGCCAAGTGTACATGAAGCCTTACATTTTCATAGCATAGGGGGGTCTTTTGTAGTTCACAGAGGAGAACTGGGTAGGGCTGATAACATTGCCTCAGATAACACTGCGGAGTCTAATGGACATAGAACTGCACTGGATTTCTGACATGATCAACAGTTATTTTTTTGCCCTTTTATAACAGATAAAACCAAATGCTTCCGGGGGGCGGAGCTTGGCCGCACACCGAGATGGCTGCTTAGTCTCTTCTCTCTCCCAGCACAGGGAAGATTTCTCAGCATAGGACCTGCTACTTCGATATCTTTCCATCCTAATATACATATTTGGAAACCACAGAACCTCTACAAATGACAGGGAAAAACCCCATCCCACAGAGCCGAGGAAACTCACTGAATTCTTCAGTGAGGCCCGCCACGCTGGCAGGCAAGGCGGAGCCGGGGCCTCAAGTAGATCGGCTCCTCCAGCCACCCATTCTATTCCCTCTGGAGATCCTACAGATGACATGGACTACACAGCACCGCAGGGGAACAGATCCAGGGACTCCGCTAAGAGGGCCGCGTCATCTCCTCACGCCTCGCCATCTCATCAGGGCCCGGTAAGCAAGAAACACCTTACCTTCCGCCAGACCCACGATTCCACCGTGAACAAACTTTCTGACTCTGACCAAGAACGTTTGGAATCACCCGAACGCTCGCAAACGCTCGCTTCAATCCCGACCACCGACAATCCGGTGTCTGAGAACGTTCTTAAACACATGCTGCTCTCACTACAAAAAGACCTGAGGAAGGACCTCAGAAAAGACATTAACCAAGCCGTTGCTCATATGCAACACCAGATTGACGACCTCGGCGAACGAACAGACACAACTGAACATCAAATGAGCAATTACACCACTGCATACAACGAATTAGTGGATGCGCACCATCACCAAGCGGAACAATTGCAACGTATCACGGCGCAATTGGCTGACTTAGAGGACCGCTCACGTAGGAACAACCTCAAAATTAGAGGAATTCCTGAAACCGTTACCCCAGGGGAGCTCCCCCTATATCTGCAACAATTCTTTAAAGCTCTGGTCCCCTCTCTTTCGCCAATGGACCTAACAATTGATAGAGCGCATAGGATCTTTAAACCATCACATATCCCGGCAGACAAATCACGAGATGTGCTGGCAAGGCTACACTTTTTTCAAGCCAAAGACCGGATCATCGCCTCCGCCAGAAACATAGCGGCCTTTCCGGATCCGTATACACCCCTCAATATCTACAATGATATATCCGCAGCTACAGCACAACTATGCAAGGATCTCTCACCGGTGACATCCATCCTAAGGGAGCGCCACATTATCTACAAGTGGGGATTCCCTACCAAACTCATTGTCACATACCAAGGAAAACCTGTGACCATTTATCACCTCAAGCAAGGCTTGAAACAACTGCAAAATTGGGGCCTGTCTCCTCCGAACCTGCCCTCCCCACCAAAACCTACCTCTCCACAACATATTATGGATGAAAAACACCACTCTAATAATACCTGATTCAGATCAGGCACCTTCAACATAGCAGGTGAAGCATATACTGTCAATGTCTACCGGCACTTCCCTGTGCTGAGACCACAAACAGGTTTAACTGTTGTTTCTCTTTGTTCCTCTTTGATTCCCTTTCCTGCAATGATTGTCCAACATCATCAATCTCTCGCTAGAGAAACGCACTACCTGTTGAGGAATTCCTCCACCCCGGATTACTGGTGTGCAATGCATACAAGCTTGTATTTTGTTTTCCTTTTCTTCTTCTTCCTCCTCATCTTCTTACTCTTTTTCCCCTCCCCTCTCCCCTTTCCCTTCACGAACTGGTGCAACCCTCCTCACCTAACTAATGTATATTCTGGTATAGTTGCTGTACTGTTAAGTAAGTCTTTTTCATGCCTGGCTAAGTCAAGAGGGGTCAAATCCTTCTCATTTCCTCAGCACCGTTTGACACCTCCATAATCCCCTCATTTACTCCCAATAGCTTTGGAAATCTTTTTGTTAAATGTCAAAGGACTTAGCAGTCCCTTTAAACGCTCTCTTATGTGGAAAGAAGCACTTAAAGCACATTCTGAAATTATCTGCATTCAAGAGACTCATATCACCTCCTCCAATCCATCGAAATGTTCGCACCCAAAATTCCCTCACACCTTTTTCTCCAATGCCGATTCCAAACAGAAAGGAGTCATGATCGCCATTCGCGACTCAGCCTCCTTTCTCCTCCATTCCGTAGAAACGGACCCCAATGGTAGATACCTTATCCTCCCGGCGACCATTAACAACAATCGCCTTACCCTACTTAACCTTTATGCCCCTAACACCCACCGGAATACCTTTTTCAAATCTCTCTTTACTAAACTTCGACCATACAGATCTAACTCCATTATTATTTGTGGAGACTTCAACAAAGTTATCAACCCTGATCTTGACTCCACCAACCCCAAACGCAAACCATCCTCAGCCTTACACTCCTTAATTACTCAGGAAGACCTTTTTGACCCCTGGAGATGCTCCCATGGAAATGAGAAGGATTTCACCTTTTTCTCAGCTGCCCATAACGTATAGTCCAGACTTGATTTCTTTCTGGTAGACAAATTCACATTACAAAAAGTTGACTCTACGTCAATCGGTCTAATTACTTGGTCAGATCATGCTCCCATAACCCTAGAGTTTTCTGCAACAAAAGACAAAAACACTTTCTCACCTTGGAGACTAAACCCCCTCCTACTGACCAAACCTGAATACCAGAAACAAGTCAATTCTGCCATTACAGACTTCTTCGAATTGAATATGGGAACAGTAACAGACCCCAGTACATTGTGGAACAGTCACAAGGCATTCTTGAGAGGAATCCTTATAAAAGCAGCAGCCCACGAGTAACGGACACGCCTCCATAGTATTTCCCAGCTTACCACCCAAATTCATCAATTAGAAGCCCTCAATAAACAAAAAATAGACCCCCTCATTACAGATAAATTAAAAGGCCTCAGGACTCAATTAAGCGAACTCTTCAAAAAGTCCTTTGAATTTTATATCAAAAGACAAAAACTTAATTTTTATACCTCAAATAACAAACCCGGCACATTCCTAGCAAAACAGCATAAACAAAAAGTGGCAGCCTCGAAAATAGCATTCCTCTTGAATAAACAAAACCAAAAAATATACAACCCATCAGACACTGCAAATCAATTCAAAAACTTCTATGCTTCCCTCTACAATTTAAAAGACAGCCCTAATTCCCCGACCCCGAATGCACAGGCCCTGAAACAATTCCTAAGCTCAATCAAACTACCTTCCCTTTTAGAACCACAACTTTCAGTCCTCTCAGCCCCAATCTCCCCAACAGAAGTGTTCAAAACCATTAAATCACTAACGCTCCACAAATCCCGGGGCCCTGATGGATTCATAAACGAATATTACAAACTTTTTTCTGACAACCTAACTCCCCACTTAGTAAACATGTTCAACAAAATCATGGACACAGGTACCTGCCCCCAAGAATTCTTAGAATCTACTATAGTCACCATCCCTTAACCGGGCAAAGCCCCTGAGAACTCTGCAAATTATCGCCCCATTTCCTTGCTCAACTCAGACGCCAAATTATTCGCCAAAATTATAGCTAATAGGCTCTCTCAATATACCCCCTTATCATACACCCCGATCAAGTTGGCTTCGTCCCTGGTCACCAAACCTCAGATGGTACCCGGCGATCAATCAATCTTATCCAATGGGCCGAACACCACCACAGACTTGACTCGCCTTGCCCGACGGTCCCACAAATTGTTTAAGCCGGCCAATCTAAATAAATTGGAGAAGGAAGCCCTTGCTAGACTCAGCAAGGACCAGAGTATAATCATTAAAAACTCTGGTTGTGATGGATTCCAGTGTCTATAAAGTTGAAGCAGTAAGACAGTTGCATGACACCAGCACTTATTTAACGTTAAAAGGGATCCCACTATGGTTTTCAAAAAGGAATTATGTAGATTGTTGGAGAGTATAGTGTCTACTGGCTTCTTTAACAAAGCAGAAACTGATATGTTAATCCCTGAGTCACCTATTACACCAGTTTTTCATCACTTACCCAAAGTCCATAAGGGGATTAACCCTTTGTTAGGCAGACCCATTGTAGCGGGTATTGGTTCATTAAATGAACGCCTTGGCCAATGGCTTGATCACCAACTTCAGCCTATGGTCAAGGCTTTACCCGGCTATCTTAGAGACACGAAGCAATTGCTGGTAGATGTTCGGGACTTCAAATGGGAACCTGATTTTGTATGGATCACCTGTGATGTCTCTAGTTTGTATTCATCTATTCCACACACGCTGGCGATTCAAGCTGTCTCATATTTTTTACAATTTCACAGGAATTATTCTTTAATCCACCAAGAAACTATTCTACTATGTCTTCAATACCTTCTTACACATAATTATTTTATGTTCGATGGGGACTTCTACCTCCAGAAGTGCGGGGCCTCTTTGGGGACTTCATTTTTCCCCCTCCCTGGCCAACCTCTACATGGGGTAGTGGGAGAGGTCCCGCATTTTTGGCTCGGGGTGTCCCCATCGGGCTAAGATTATGTTTTTTCGTTGCTACATTGATGAATTGATTTTTATTTGTCACAAAGATATTGGGGACATTGGTGATTGGTTGGATTATTTGAATGATAACCAGCTGAATCTGACCTTCACGGGTGATAAAATTCCTCGATGTCGTCTTGGAGGGCGTAGAGGGGTATATCAAAACTAGACTATTTAGGAAATCATCCGCTGGGAACTCCATTTTAAGAGCAGATTCGGGGCACCCTAAACATCTAATTAAAGGAATACCTGTGGGTCAGTTCCTGAGACTCAGACGTATTTGCAGTGATTTGGAGTATAATTTAGAAGTATTAAAAATGAGAAAACGTTTTTTGGAAAGAGGCTATCCTGAGAGCACCATCAACAGGGCTATTAGTATTGCCACCAAAACTAGTAAGGATAAATTGTTTCAGGATAAATCCAGGATCACTAGACCTGAAATGGAAATGATGGATACTCCAGTCTTCTCTACTCCTTATAGTCTGGAGTTTAAATCAATTAAAGGTATAGTCAATAGATACATTCCGGTTCTGTTTAGTGATCCTATTTATGCGGAAATTCTTTCAAAGGGCATAAGGTCAGTGTCACGAAGGTCTCCCACAATAGGTAATTCCGTCTCTCCCACTCTGTTTTCTAGCAAGCAATCCCCACCCCATTGGCTCCAATTTAAAGGTACATTTCGTTGTGGAGCTAACCATTGCACGTGTTGCTTACACATTAAAAGGGGGGACGTATTACATTCTATCAAATCCGATAGTGACTATAGGAGCACCTCTTTCATTAATTGTAATACCAAATTTGTGGTATATATGATTACATGTGAGGCGTGCTCAGTCCAATATGTGGGCCGCACTATTAGAAGGATGAGAGATAGATTCCAGGACCACTTATATGACATCTCTGTGAATAAAAATACTAATGTGGCCAGACATTGGAATATTCATCATGATAAAGATGTGAAAGATCTCCGTATTCAGGGACTGGAGAAGGTTTGCTTGCCCAAGAGGGGAGGTGACAAATTTAGATTACTTTGTAAGAGGGAAGTTTATTGTATCTTTAAAATGAATACTAGACAACCCCTCGGACTTAACTTCGAGTGGGATGTGTCACATTTTTATGAATGATAACTGCTTCCTTTGCCTGTTTGCCTCTTTCAGTTTTCAGTTTTTAGTTTCATTTTTACATGCTTTTTTTGTTTTTGTGTTGTTTTAACGTCCCCATACGTTTTTTGCAATTCATGAATTTGCGTTTTTTGCGATTCCGTGTCTTCTTGTGGCACTCTGGTTGATCGTCTTTGCCATTTCAACTAATTTATTTAGAGTTGATTAGTAGCCCTACCATAATCACCCACATTCTTAACACATTTTTGTCTCGGGTGGAATACATGACTCCGGTGACTATGTGACTGGGAACTATTTATTTGGTGTAGCATTATTTATAGATTATAATTTATAATTTATACTTATAAAGAATTTTTCATTGATAATAATTTTCTTCCAGTCACTATGATGCCGGGGGTCTTTCATCCTGTGCTAAAATGTGGGTCTTGATCTATCTATCTATTGATTGATTAATGTTAATCTTGCATATAAAGTTATATATTCAAATCAGATTATAGATAGATTAGGATAATCGTTCCGTGGGTGGCCCGCCTCTCATGGGTTTATCCATTGCATGATATGTAGTATCGTTTTAGAAAACCTTAGGGGGATTTTTCACCCTTAGTGGTTTTATATTGGAGTGTGAATGTCATATGACATGACATGATACAATATATGTATACACATGAATGTGAAAGAGAATGTCAATATGTGTACAGTTCATTTACTTATATTATGCATATTATACATATATTTTTTTGGTTATGTGTATATATATTTTTTTGTTCTGTTTTCCTTTTGATATATATTCCCTTTATCACATTTTCTTCTTTTTCTTTTCTTTTTTGTTTTTTGTTTAACTGAACAATGTGGGGGTTTGTGTTACATCAGGGGAAGGAGCTTATATGTGTGTTTTTACATTGTGTCTTGATTCACAGTTTATTTACTCTGCTTTTCCCTTTAATAAGATGTAGCATGCCCATATTGTATTTAATTAATTGTTTCAATGGTTTCAATCAATTGATTAATCAAACTTGTGTATATATATATATGCATTCTTCATTACTAAGTCAGGCTATGACTAAGCACCAAGGTAGTGGTGTGAAACGCGTCAGCAGCTTGGACTTGTAGTTCGCTCATGAGCTGTATCTATACCGATTATTAATAAATTGGAGTTTGGTTCTCGGAGTGCGGCTTTCCAGCCTTTTTTCTGTTCTCAATTCTCTGCCTATCAAGCCAGCACCTGAGAAGTTTGGCACACACGGCTGTTCAATTTAGAGGTAATCATCCCTTGAGCGGTGTTCCTTTCCTTCACCACCACATACCTGCTCTAGCAATATCTCTTAATGCTGAAAAAGCTTTTGATAGAGTTCACTGGATGTACATGACCAAAGTCCTTCGGGGGTTTGGCTTCCAGGGACGGATCTTATCAGCCATCACAGCCCTATACACACGCCCCACAGCCAAAGTCTGGACTTCAGGCTTCCTTTCACCCTCCTTTCCCATTACTAATGGGACAAGGCAGGGCTGTCTCCTCTCTCCAATAATATTTTCCTTGATTATAGGACCCCTAGCAGAACACATTCGATCTAACTCTTCAATTACCGGTATAAAAATTGGGAATTCCCTACATAAAATAGGTTTATATGCTGACAATGTGATTTTCTTCCTCACAAACCCCCTCCTCGCTCTCCCGCACTTGACACAACTTCTAGAGCACGATTTCGCTCTATAAATGAAATCATAACAAATGCCAAATGCTCCCCATCAACTTATCCCCCTCACAAAACATCATATTATTGATTTACCCCTTTCTCATGGGCCCCAGCAGCTTCCCTTCAATATCTAGGGATTCAGTTGACCTCCCCCAGCTCTAATATGTTCCACACTAATTTCAATGCGCTAACATTGAAAATTACAAGTCTCTCCTCTTCAATTCAGAAGTTAACATCCTCATGGACAGGTCGTATTGCCTTAGCCAAAATGTTTATCTTACCCCACATCCTGTACCTCTTCCGCGCCCTCCCAGTGCCTTTCCTTGCAACTCACCTGAAGAAACTACAAACTATTATCAGCAACATGATCTGGCAAGGGAAACGTCCCAGATTCAAAACAATATATCTTCTCCGCCCGGTTAAATTCAGCTGAATGGGTGCCCCGAACATCTCCTTATATTACAAAGCTAGCATCTTAAACCACACCAGAACATGGTGGTCCTCCAACTCTTCTCCATCTACACTTCCACTTGACAAGGAGACTCTACAACAGGACCTGAAAGCCTACTTAGGAGCCATGATTCTTCATCCACACCCCCAGAGACACTTCTTGGACAC
>BLSH010145781.1:631149-646855 GCA_018402905.1 Glandirana rugosa
TAATAACAAGTTTTTAGTAGAGGATCAAATAAACTAAAATTAAATAAAAGGGATAGGGGTAAAAAAACATCCCGTGAACGGGGTGAGAATGGGGGTAAAATGAAGGAAAACGTCGGGAGATCGTGAACGGTCCTGAAACAATGTTGGTAAAAACACGGATTTTCAAGCCCAGGGGTAACTGAAGTTACCCCAAGGTCCAGGCCCTATTGCAAGCCCGTTGCAAGCCACGGCTTGGGTCTGAAAAAAGGTTTCAAGCAAGCCTGGGAGGCTTGGGCTTGCAGGTCCACAAGTGAGTTGAGATAGTCCCTCACATAACAAAGGTTCTAGAGGTTCATTTCTTTTTTTTGTAAAACCGGGTCTTTTATCTGTTACTGGTACCTATCAGGTATTTACTATTTCTCTCAGAGATCACAGTACCCCCCCCCCCCCGACACACACACACACCCCCCAATGACTTTATCCATGGTCATTGTCTATTTTCTGGGCCAAAATGTTTTTTTTCTTTACTTGGAGATCTTGGAAACAATACACTCCCTGATAGAGTTGAGTGAACACCTGGACGTTCGGGTTCGGAGGGTCCGAACGAACTTTGGAAAAAAGTCTGGGTTCGGCACCGAACGTTGCCCGAACGTTATCCCGGACCTGGAACCCCATTGAAGTCAATGGGGACCCGAACTTTTAGGCACAAAAATGGTTGTAACAAAGTCCTGGCAAGTGCTAGAGGGCTGCAAAAGGAAGTAAAATGGGGGTAAGAGTGGGGCAAGTGCCCTACAAAAAAATGGGGATAGGGAAAATAAATTAAAATCAAATAAACTAGGAGATGATTTTTGAACAATAATGTGTCACCTACAGCTGCAGCTAGAACCTCTCCCTTTAGAACTAGGAGATGATTTTTGAACAATAATCTGTCCCTCTAAGCAGAAGCCTCTACTTAGTGCAGTCAGATCGTTTAAAGCAGTAGTATGTGAAATCTCAAATTACTCCCACAATCTGGTCGTTGTGTACGATCCCACAATCTGATCGTTGTGTACGATCGTAACGATCGTTGTGTTAGGCAGGGTTTGATCTGCAATGTGTCACTCAAAGCAGCAGTATGTGAAATCTCAAACTACTCCAACAATCTGATTGTTGTGCACGATTGTAGCGATCGTTGTGTTATGCAGAGTTTGATCTGCAATCTGCAATTTGTCACTCAAAGCAGCAGTATGTGAAATCTCAAATTTCTGCAATCTGTCCCTCAGAGCAACAGCAGTAGTAATCTCAGGATGCAGGATCAGATGTTAAAATGTCTGCAATCTCTCCCTCACAAAAACGCCGACAGCTTCCTCTCCCTACACTAACCCAAGAGCATGTGACATGCAGCACTGTGACTCCAGCTTATAAAGAGGCTGGGTCACATGATGCACTGGCCAATCACAGCTATGCCATTAGTAGGCATGGCTGTGATGGCTTCTAAGGGCAAACAAGTGAAGCGCTTGTTGATTGGCTTCCCTTCAGCTATTCAACATGTGTGATCAACTACCAGAACCCAGAACCCGAACCCAAACATTTTTTGAAATGTCTGTGTTCAGGTCCGGGTCCCGGACACCCGAAAGCTTGGTACAGACCCGAACGTTACAGTCCGGGTTCGCTCAACACGACTCCCTGACCCTTTGTGTCTACCCTAATTGCTTCACTCTATCTATAGAAGGAGGTTTCTACCAAGGCTGGGCTTCAAGCATGTTGGCCTTTGTTCACCTCCATTAAATGGTAAGACAATCCCATGAGCAGTAGGAGTAATAGTAGTGAGCTCACTGGGGGTGTTCTGTACATGTATAATTTAGAAGTCACTCTCAGTGTTGCCACAATTGCAAGGAAGCAACATTTTAGCAAATCATAGCTAGCTGTAGATTGAAATGGAAAATTAAATTAAACATTAAATCACAAAACAGCTCGTATCAATTTTTCAACAAAATTAGTTTTCCTTTAATACACCAAGGTCTTAAAGCACTAAAATATTTACATATTCTGCAAAATTCCCTTATAGTAGTAATTTATATTTTCACAGTATTTTTCCATGGAACCATCACTGCAAAACTTTCGAAGCCTGACACCAAATCTCGGGGGATCGCATGCCTGTATGATATGCTCCAGATAACATTGTGGAGGATGGTGAAACATCCAGAGATAAAGTTAACCATTTGAAAATAAGGATCATATTCTTCTGAATTATTTCATTTACTTTCGGAGTTCTGCGGTTTCTGTTGGCGCAGTAGTGAAGAGATTGGAAAGTTCAGCGATGTCAGCCCTCGGAATATGTTCAGCAGCCTCTGAAGTCAGAGACAAATTAATACCCTGCTGTGCGGAACATTTCTTTGGTCCTGCCGCAAATACATTACTGAATAATTCTCAAAACCTGCCCGCCGCCAGATGAATTGGTCACATTTTGCACTGAAACATTTTTTTGTCTTGATGAATGCTGCAATTTTTTCCAAGTGGAAGACTGTCATTGAAGCTCCAGAAACATGTTTGCCATTATTTCTCATACATTTTGCTATAATGCAGCATTATGTTCAAGGGTCTAACTACAAATTATCAGGCCCTATAACAAAATCAATGAAGCACATTTGGCTTTTTGACTTCCTAAATATATTGCAACTTAAAAAACTGTAATTTGAGACGAGTCTTGTACATGCACCATGGACTTTATGTTATTTGTAAGCCATGAATGTCTAATGAGGGGCACCTGGTACTAAGGCTTCTTCCATGCACTTCTGGACTCTTGCAAGTAAAGCCTACATTACCACCTTAAAATAAGCCTGCCCTGAGAAACTATGAGGGTTATCAGTCCTGACCTTCTTCTACAAATGCTAATTGAACAGCTGTGTTGCTAACCCACTAGCCTTATAGAAGATCCAAACTGTAACCAGATGACTTCTAAAGCCCTGTGACTCATAAACGATATTTTTTTTAAATAAAATATTGTTTTTGCCTTTTTTTCATCCTTTTTTGAGTGATGCTGATGTCCTTTAGCCTCCCTATCTCCCTGTCTACATGCATTGGGCATATTGTTTTTCTCTGGACAGGCCTCCTTCTAGTGATTAGGCGTAAGCTTGGGATTGGCTTGGGTTTAGCTGAATCCATATTTGTCTGAACCCAGAAGGTAGCTGTAAGTGCTAAGCTAAATACCTGGGGCTGTGGCATTCCTCGCCCCGAAGCTGCATATATGCAAAGGATCAGGGATTGCAGGGTATTATTGGACAAATAAAGTGGGAGGGGCAGAAGGATTTTTCTTGGTACCATCAAAGACATTACACTAGATTAAAATCACATAATTGTATTGTTACAAATAACATCACAAGGAAATATATTTTTCATTAAGACAAAACATGAGAATAAAAATGCCTATTGTATGGCTGTACTACACCCACAATGTAGTGTTACTCGCACCATAACAATGTTAATTCATAGCTGGGGCGCACATGTAGTCAGCCAAACTCGACATGTTTTGTGATGAAAATTGTGAATTTATGTGATTTTAAATGTTATTTTCCTTGATGGTACCAAGAAAAAAACCTGTTGACCCGTCACTTTTTTTGTTCAATTAAATTATGATTTTGGATTTGGTACCTCTATACTGCATAGAACACCCATTTATACTGAGCACTTGATCTTCTATAGGATGCTGGGTATTATTTAAATTAAAGCTTCCATTTAAAATGACTGTAAACAAAAACAATTAAATTACATTAACATGCTAAATGCCAGCTCTGGCCTCGCCTACCCCCCCCCCCCCCTTTGTGACTCCTACTGGCAGTACTTTATGCTGTATTTGCTTTAATATTCACCTTCCCAAAGTCATCCAACCATATTCAGGCCTCTAGTTAGAATAGATCTTGGATCAGATACATTCTATATGCAGGTCTTTAATTAGATGGGATCCTAGGCCAGATAAATTCTGTCTCTGGGTCATTATTGGGGGGGGGGGGGGTTGCTCAGATTGAAACATTCTATCTACAGGTCTCTAATGGGAAGAGATCATGGGCCACAAATATTCTATCTACATGTATTTGTTGGGAGGAGACCCTATGCCAGAGATATTCCATCTCTGGGTTTTTAGTGTAAGGAGATCCTGAAACCAGAGACATTCTGTCTCTGGGTCATTAATGGGAGAAGATCCTGGGCCAGAGAGATCCTATCTTCAGGTCATTTATGGGAGAGGATGCTGGGCCGGAAAGATTCTATCACTGGGCCTAATGGAAGAATGTGTTTCCAGGTGTTTAATGGGAGAGGATCCTCAATTGGATAAATTATATTTCCAGGTCGCTAATGGGAGGAGATCCTATGCTTGTAAATTCTACCTCTAAGTCGTTAAAGTAAGAAGATCCTGGACCAAAGAAAGATTATCTTTTAAGGTCTCTAATTGGAAGATATCATGTCAGAAAAAGCCTCTAGGTTTCTAACAGAAAAATATCATGACCCAGAGAGATTATATTTTTAGGTCCTAAATGTGGGGGGGTCTTGGGCAAGAGAGAATCTATCTCCAAGGATTTAGAGAAAGAAGATCTGGAGGTGAAGAGATTCTGTCTTCAGATATTAAAACCGCAGAGGAAAGATAATGATAAATGAATTCTGGAATTTTCTGCTGCATCCCCAATTATAACTCTTATGAGGATCAGCAGATGAATATAGGGATATAATGTATGTTGAGGAAAATATATGATATATGATGAAGGTTACTGAATGGTGATCGGTAATGATGATGAACTTATGGTGAATGATGATGATAATAAACAAGTATAAGGGTGAATCATATTTTATGACCTAGAACTTCATAAAATTTACATACAAATATTTTAAATGAAAATAAAATCCCCTTGTAAATGAAAACAAAATTTCTACCAGCCATATGATACATATGCACCGCTATCTCCGATTTGTAGTAACTGCCCTGCTTTAAACCTGGAACATGTGGAGAGTTCTAATATAGAAACCTATACGTGTATCAGCAAATGGTACATGAGAAATAGATGAAACTGAGCCCGATAATTAGGCGGTAAGGAAATAACTGCAGCTTGGCAAAGTAAATCATCTGTATTAAACCACTCTCAATTTCCCCTGAAGCACTTAAGTGTCCTATAAAGTCCAATGTCATCCCAATAAACATTTAGCAGAAATTCATTTTATCAGAGACAACAAAAATAAAGATACACAAAAATAAAAGATAGAAAAAATACAGCTACAATTTTAGCTCAGCTATAAAACTAAAATTTATCAAGCAGCAGGGTGAATCCAATGTTATTTCAACTGACTTTAGTCATAGGATACTGTTGAAGTTTTTGAAGATTCTGTCAACTTTTATTGCCCTGAAGTCTGAAAGACTAAGGTGTCTTATCAGTAAAGGAAGGCAATCAAGATTTTAAGAGAAACTACCCAAAAAAATGCCTCCAACCTCTTTTTTTTGTTCTGTCCTTATCCGTGTCCCCCATTATATAACTGCAGTTTTTTCTGATCTTGCAGCTGTTCTTTGTGCCCAAAGTTTGATTGTATGCCTTAGTATCACTCTATCACTCCTATTCCTGGTTCTAAGGCTAGCTATAGATGTAAAGATGTCTCCGAAAATGATGAGGAACATCTACCTGTCTTCTGTAGCTCTGGGACCCACGGCTGTTTCTTGTGCAATTTGTCTGACAGACTATGGCAGCCTACATAAAGTTAACCTCTTACTTCCTTTTACTTATTGGGAGGAGGAAATCTATTGCTAGGCAATGGAATTTTGCAACAAAATGTAAAATCTCTGTGAGTATGGATGAACAGAATGATTTTGGAAGCAGGGGTTATCAATTTCATTGACTGAACTGCTTTGACACACAAACACTATTCCTTTTTTTGTAAGTACTGTCTGTTTTTTTTTTAGATGTATTAAGAGTATTTTAGTTAATTTAAATTAGTGTTTTTTACATTATGTATTTTTCCCTTTTTATGTGTGCATTAGATCACTTTTTCACTGTGTACTTCAAATGTTTTATTTTAATTGTTTTCATTGTCTTTTTCACCATTTCATGAAAAAAAAAAATAGAAAAAAATAATGAGGCTAATGAAGGCCATTTTTTTGCCACATGAAAAGTCCAAGATAGCTGAATGGAGGTTCCATACCCCTAATGAGCCAATTTAAAAAATTGCTATACTTACTTGTTCTTACCTGTTCTGCAGTCGCTCTGGTCCAGTCCCCAGTGGCGCCTGCTGTGTGTAGGAGGCAACCATCAATGACTGTGCAATGTCTGAGAAGTGATATCATTCTTAGATTTACTATGGGGCTTCTGTTGTTGGCTGTCTCTCCAGCACAAGCCTACACACTGAAGCTAATGCTGACAGCTCAGAGGCTGCAGAACAGGTAAGTATAGCGATATTACTTCGGAGTTTGCGGGCTCCGGTGCTGTGAGTGGCCGGAGCCGTGATGACGTCATTCCCGCGCATGCGCACAGGAGTCCTGCAAGTTCCGGCGCGATCCGCTGGACCTTCATAGTACATGCGCCGCTGACATCAGCGGTTGCATGCAGGGGGAATATCTCTTAAACTATACAGGTTTAGGAGTTATTAATTTTACCTACAGGTAAGCCTTATTATAGGCCTACCTGTAGGTAAAAATCATAAAGCAGACAATACAACCGCTTTAAAAACCATCAAACTCCACATTTAAAATACACCCCCCACTTTTATTTTTCATCCCCTCTTACCTGTTAGACAGAACCCAATCCAGTAATCTCAGAGCAAGTGGTGATCACTGTCCCACGGTAATGCCTTTGGGGGAAGTGATTGGCAAGAGACAATGATTTCCCCTTGAACGGAAATTATTGGAGTGGGGTCTGTCTAACAAGTAAGAGGAGATAAAAAACAAAAGTGTGTTGGGGGAGGGGGCTATCGGTGTGGGTGAAGTTCTTTTTTAAGGTGGCATTTAATGTTTTTTAAGGGTGCAATGGTCCTTAATAGGCTCCTGAGGTTTATGGAACCTCATTCAGTTCTCTTTCCATGTGGCCAAAAATTGGCCCTCATTATTTTATTTTATTCTTTTGTCACAGAAAGGTAATGAGGGCCAATTCTTTGCAACATGAAAAGTCCAAGAGAGCTGAATGGAGGTTCCATAACCCTCAGGAGCCAATTGAGGCCCTTTGCACCCTTAAAAACCAGGAAACACCACCTTTAAAAGTGACTTCCCTCTCCCCTTCCACTGCTTTTGTATTCCATCTTCTCTTACCTGTTAGACAAAACCACCTACAGCAATCTAAGGGCAAGCAGTGATCAATGTCCCTTGGTAGCACCTCTAGGGCGAAGGGGTAGTGACTACCAAGAGGCCAAGATTTCCACTTGAACAGAGATTACTGGAGTGGGTTCTGCCTAACAGGTAAGAGGAAATGAAAAACATAACCGTGGTTGTGTGTGTGTGTGTGGGGGGGGATAGTTACTTTTAAAGGAGGTGTTTGATGATTGTTAAGGGTGCAATGGAATGGGCCTTAATTTGCTATAATTGTCTTATGAATCCATTCAGCTCTCTTGGAGCTAATTAACCCTTTGAGGACCATAAGAGTACCGTCATCAATATAAAAATAATTATATTTTTTTCCCTTTAAGAATGTATTTGAACAATAAATAAAACCATTTCCACACATTTATTTATTTTTTTAAGTTTGTACACTTCAGTTGCTGTAACTAAGCCGTTTCATGAAATAACTGGCAAAAAGCTTGATCTGTTTGTTGATAAGAACTAATATTTTGACTCAAACAAAAAAAAAGTATTTTAAGTTCTTAATCAGATGATACAGGCAATTAAAAACATGGGACAAATATGTCCCTTGGTCCTCAAAGGGTTTTTAAAACCTATTGCACCCTTAAAAACCATTGAACGCCAACCAAAAAAAAATAAATTCCTCCACTCCCATAACCCCCCACACACACTTTTGTTTTTCATCTCCTCTTACCTGTTGGACAGACCCCACTCCAATAATCTCCATTCAAGTGGAAATCACTGTCTCTTGGCAATCACTTCCCCTTCCACCCCAGAGGTGCTACCAAGGGTGAGTGTTTAATGGTTTTTAAGGGTGTAATGCGCCTATATTAGCTCCTGAGAGTTATGAAGCCTCCATTCAGCCCTCCTGGTTTAGGACCATCTGAGGAGTCCTATTGACAACCACAAGAACATCAATCCAGCCCAGCCACTGGCCAAGGCATGCTGACTGTGCCAAAATTGTGAGTTGCCACTTTTTTTAAACCAAATCAATGTAACTATTTCATTGCACAAGGCCAATGTGCTCTTGTACTTGTTATGGAGCTGTTAAATCAAATGCATCCTGAACCATTTCCTGAACCATTGTATAAAACTGTTGCAGGCCTTTATTTCCCTGTCCTCTAAAGACATCACTTCTATAGTACTGTGTGATTTTTTTTTTTAATACCCATCTCTTTGTATTCTTATTGTTTCTTGGTGAACAGCCAGAAAAAAAATATTCCAATAAAATCTAACCTCACTGAGCAGCACTGTAACATTATCCACCATGAAATTTTGACTTTTTCCCTTTTTTGTTTTTCATGAGTATTTTTCGGAAAGTCAATACTGCTGAATGTGTAAATGATTTTTCTTTCACACGCTCTGTTACTATATACTGCTGTATACTGTTTTACCAGAATTTGAAAATACTATATAGTATAGATTATGAAGCTCACCTGTCTCCGCAAGTCTCGTGTCTTCTTGGTCATCTTATCGATGGCAATGTTCAGCGGGTCACCTTTTTCTTTTCTTCCAGACTATAGGAAACAAGGAAATACTTTTAGCTTACACTAAATACACTGAATTACCAAACTGCATATCAGTCAAAAGAAATTCATGCTTTCGTTATGTTGAGGGACAGTTCAAGTGTACAGGTCAAGACAGAAATATGACACATTATGGCTGACGTTTGTAAGGGTACAAGTTTCAGGTCTGCCATGTTGATCATTGATTCATTATCCAGTGAGCCACTGAACTGAAGTAAGAATGCAAACAATGAAACCTAACACATACTCCTGCCCTGCATGCTTTTTCTGAGTCGATAACCCACTTGGAATGGAAAACCAGGGGTCAGTTTGACGGCACTGGAAAACAGTCAGCAAAGGCAGCCTTTTGTAATTTATTGGGGATGTGCTATAAGTGTGCACAGGTACACTTTAGGGTGAAGCCAAAATGTTTGTTTTTATGAGTCCCCTTGTAAGATAGGTTTACCACCTGTTAATCCTATCTCTTCTTATTGCAATTTCTGTAACAATATGACAAAGCTTTTGTCAAAATGAAATAAATGGCCCACACACTGGTCACGTCAGTGGTGTGAAAATAAATTTTATTTCAAAAACAAAGGTTCACAGCATGTCTTCCCACCTGTCCACCTCGTATACTTCAACGTGTTTCACCCAAAGAAGGGCTTAATCATGAAGCCTGGGTGAAACACATTGAAGTATGAGTGGGAAACCATGCTTAAAACCTTCATTGCTGGAATTAAATTGCTTTTTAATCACCATTTATTTCCTTTTGAAAGCCCATATATGTACCAGAGATGCATTCTCAGGTGGCAGCAGCCAGAGGATAAAAAAGTGGGGAGTGTTTGGAGCAATGTATTTACTGGTGATACTACTAAGGCTTCATGTACACATAGCCTATTATGACCACCAGCCTCAGGAAAACGCAAGACGTCACACTGCGATTTTGCCGCGTTTCGCGGCCAACGGTCAAAACGTTCCTATCCTGCATGCAATTCTTCTGCATTCAGGAGAGGGTGGTTGAACCTCCCCTAACCGCAGCAGCTTCTAAACGATGCTAACAGAATAATCAGTGCATCTACCCATATAATATACTGATAGTAGTGTTCCCGGGTGCTTGATCCACAGTCGTTTAGCTGAGTAGATAATGCAGAGAGATGATCCGCATACCAGTTTCACTTTTATTCAAAAACCACAGTGTACACACGCAGATAAGATCGGTTGGCACGTTTCAGCCTATGAGTCATAACTACATTTAAACACAAAACTTTGGAGTAAATAGTAGCTCTACAAATCACAGACTCCACCCACTAATTGGCCTAATTGATTGCAAACAATTGACAGAAGGGAAAATGAGTTGTAATACATACTAGGGAGTCCATGCCTGTGCCACTAGTGTTCACAGACTTCATAATAGCAAAATATAAAGAAAAAAATCAAAAACAAATGGCAAAACATAAAAATTGCTTATAAGGATAAAATAAATATATAAAGAAACCAGAGAAGAGAATCCTGTTTGTTCTGCAGTGAAATTACATGGCAGGGTTGTCAACCTGTGGGCAGGGTAGTCTTAGATAGATATGTGCTTTTAAATGGACTTTAAGTTATAGTGATTCTAAAGACTGAAGGTTTTTTACCTTCATGCACTACATGCATGAAGGTAAAAAATCTTATGTGTGCAGCCCCTCCAATACTTACTTGATCCCGATCTCGATCCAGGCATCTCTCCCTCCTCGTCGGCTCAGACACAATACTGAGAATCATTGGCTCCCAATGCTTGCAATCACAGCCAGTGAGGAGGGAGTGGGGATAGGGCTGAGCCCCGTTCTATATGTCAGTGGAGCATTCGGCACGGGGGGAGCAGCCTAGAGCACCGATGGAGGACCCGGGAAGAGGAGGACTGAGGCTGCTCTGTGCAAAACCATTGCATAGAGCAGGTGACTAGAACATGTTTATTATTAAAAGAAAATCTTTTAGTATCACTTTAACAGTAAACATATTTAATCCCAATTCCAGCTAACAGTTCATAAACAGATACGGCTTAAGAAAAAAAAATAACAATAATAGTAATAAAATTTGGCCATATGAAGTGCCATCCAGCAGTATTACATGGTTTGTCCCAATTCCTATAACTGTCACTTTTGCAGGACAGCTTGGCCAGAAAGTATAAATGAAGGCACATTCATTGTAGTTATTAGCCCCATATGGAGATCAAAATTCAATATTTTTGACTATAGCAGGCCTTTAAATAAGAAATTATCAGTCATGTTCATTGATTCATAGATGACCACTGAAGGAAGCATTCATCAGTATATGAAATTCAAATATCACATTTAAGAAATGAGAAAATTAAAGAATGACTTCCAACAAAACAAACTACATAGTTTCCAAGCTTAATGCTGAATTCCTAAAGTAGCCTTTAATAGACCACAATTCCAAACTTGCAATCATCTGCTTAAAAGATGAAAGCTGGACTAATCCAACTGACCCGAAAAACCAACGACCAAACCCACCTCTTCCTCTGCTTCCACAAAACCCAAAAAAGCTTTTTAAAAGAGAAGAATAAAAACTATTTCCCGTTGATCCACACTCAAGTGTATTTCACAGCATGAAAAACACTGCGTTCCATTTTATGTACTACCGTCTCTTGTTTAAACGAAATAAATAAAAAAGATGATGTATAAACACTTGCGGCGCCTTGAAGCTCAGACAATGGCTCTGCTGTGTTTCGTTTTTCTAAAGAGGTATTCAAAATGACTAGATGCTCCTGGCGCTTACAAATCTTTTTGCTTATTCTATATAATACTCGGAATGCATGTGTCAGCATGTTGGAATTCGGCTCAATTAATAACGCAATTTCAGACAGAAATATGGCTTTATTAAAACCCCTTTCTTGGTGGAAATGTTATTAATACTGTATATCCAAAAGAAATTGTGTATGTGTGTGTGTTAAAAACTAGAAGGACAATACTTCTAAAATGCAATCAAGTAAAAAGAAGAAGAGTAAAAATGGATATATATAAATATATACTGTATAAAGTGATGCTTCCAAATCTTCTCCACCAAATACTCAAACAAAGACTAGAGGGGTCAGTGTATTGTAGTAATCTTTCACTCTTAAAGCCCATTGATGACTCATGCCTCTTTGTCGTTTTCTAGTTTTGTCACCCACCACCCTCCCTATGTTATGATTTTAAAAAAAATTGTTCCAGGAAATGCTTTAAATTATCATTTTCTTTCAGACTGTAGTGTTTTGTGCTGGCAGAGCTGAGTAACAGCCACACCCCTCAGCATTATTGTCCTCACATAGACTTGTATTACAGAAAAGGGGAAGCAGCATTGCTGACCGGTCTCATCTCAGGGAATAGTAGGTCTTTAGGTTGGGTTCACATTGAAGCATGGTGCGGCTCAAAGCAGGGGTCTGGTGTTTCCCGGTTCACTGTTTCAGGTCTGATTTCAGTCTGAATTTTTGGCGGAAATTGGACCTGAAATGGACCAGAAGACACACAGGACTCCTATGCAATTTGCACCGGAGCCACTCCAGAGATATGTGAACTAGTTCCATAGAGAGCTGGTCACAATCTCCTGACATGCAAATTGGGGAAACCTGCATCCAATGTGCAATAGTGTGAACCCAGCCTAAAGTGGTTGTAAAGGCAGAAGTTTTTTTTTTATCTTAATGAATTTTATGCATTAAGATAAAACGCCTTCTGTGTGCAGCAGCCCCCCTCAGCCTAATACTTATCTGAGGTCCCTCTAGGTCCAATGATGTTATCTGAGGTCCCTCTAGATCCAATGATGTCTCCCCTCCTCACTGGCTGGGACAGCAGCATGCGGCCATTGGTTCCTACTGCTGTCAATGAAAGTCAGTCAGCCAATGAGGAGAGAAAAAGGATGGGGCTAGGCTGCAGCTTTGTGTCTGAATGGATACAGAGCTGTGACTTGACTTAGGCGCCCCCATAGCAAGCTGCTTGCTTTGGGGCACTCAGCAGGAGGGAGGGGCTAGGAGCACCGAAGAGGGACCTGAACAGTGGCAGCTGGTGCTCAATATTTTGGGGGCCGGCAACAAACCTGCCCCCTCACTCACACAACCACCACTGCCAAATACAGCCCCCCGCAGGAGATGGCCGGCAAGGCTGCGATCATTCTGGCTTTACCTTAGGAGGCTGCTCCTTGCTCTAGGCTCCCGGCCGAACAGGCATTGCTTCTCCTCCCGGCTGAACAGGAAGTAGGTCCTGGGACCAGATTGGTCAGGAGTCCTGAGACTCCCTGGTCTCAGGACCTGCTTCCTGATTGGCCAGGAGGAGAAGCAGGAAGACATTAGCAAATAATAATTTGCTAATGTCACACAACTGGGTGGGCTCAGGGTGCAGTGCTCTGCGCCCCAAGCCCACCCTTTTTTGAAGCCAATTAGAGCCTCAGGCTCTAATCAGGTGCTTAAAAAAAACAAAAACATTGAAATCTATGTGTCTAGTGCCCTGCATGTAGATTAGGGGCCGGACACATGGTTTAGGGGGCTGTCGCCCTAATGGTGCAGCCGCCACTGAACTTGAGAAGAGGAGGATCTGGGCTGTTCTGTGCAAATCCACTGCATAGAGCAGGTAGTTATAACAAATTGTTATCCACTTTAAGCCAGGTACACACAGTCCGACATTAGTACAGTGATCTCCCCCGCTGTGCTGTTGTGTTCTAACAGGGGGACAGTCCCCCGCCAGAACACTCTGGTCAGCGCTCTCAGCCATTGGCTAGAGTGCTGATCAGGAGCCAGTTGGCTGCTGGTTTTCCAGCATGCTTGTCCGACAGAAGCCAGACAAACACTTGGCTTCTGTCGGACCAGCTGCCATACACACGGGCTGAATGTCTGCGTTTTTTTTTTTAGCCAGCCAATGTCGCCCCACATTTGGCCCATCTGTACTAGGCTTTAGGCTTGTCTTATACTTTTTTTACAGAATGTTTTCAAAATGTTTTTGTTTTATTATTATTATTATTATACAGGATTTATATACTGCCGACAGTTTGTGCAGCGCTTTACAATATTAGGGCAGACAGTACAATTACAATACAATTCAATACAGGAGGAATCAGAGGGCCCTGCTCGTTAGAGCTTACAATCTAGGAGGGAGGGTTAAATGATACAAAAGGGCAGTAAACTGTGGGGGGTGAGCTGATTGAGAAAAAAGGAGTGTAGTTATTAGGTGGTGGCAGGATAGGCTTCCCTGAAGAGAAAAGTTTTCAGGGATCGCTTGAAGGTGGATAGATTTGGGGCCATTCTGACCGATTGGGGTAGGGAGTTCCAGAGGATGGGAGAGGCTCGGGAGAAGTCTTGGAGGCGAGTATGAGAGGAGGTGATGAGGGAGCTGGAGAGCAGGAGGTCTTGGGAGGAGCGAAGAGGATGGTTAGGTTGGTATTTTGAGACAAGGTTGGTGATGTAGCTGGGAGCAGAGTTGTGGATGGCTTTGTAGCTGATTGTTAGTATTTTAAATTTAATTCGTTGGGTGAGTGGCAGCCAATGGAGGGATTGGCAGAGGGGGGTGGCAGACGTTGAACGGTTTGTAAGGTGGATGAGTCTGGCAGCGGCATTCATGATGGACTGGAGAGGGGCTAGTCTATTTAAAGGTAGACCATAAGGACGTGTACTTGATTTTCTAACCATTAGTGGGGTCAATCAATATTAGTTGAAGAATGCAGTGATGAGAAAATTTAAAGGAGCAGGATGGAATTTTTTTCTCGAACAAACACATTTCTAAGTGTATATGTTTTTTATTTGTGAAAAAAAATCAGATGTTAAATGTAGGGTTGCATTGATACCGCTACCATATTGGCGAAAATGCTCTGATACCCAAAACCGATACCTTTGCGATGTGATTTGAGCCCCTACATAATGAATGGGCTAAAATCACACTGTAAAAAATAGAATGCAATTTGAACAGGAATGCGATGCGACTCCTGTCCAAATCACTGGGTTCACACAGGAGTGGTGGGGGAATCCACATGCAATTCAGACAGGAAGCACGTCACATTCCTGATCAAACTGCATGCAATTCTGTGCAGTGCAATTTCAGCCTATGCAGTGCATATTTTTTGGCACTAATCACAGTATTAGGGGTTGATTTACTAAAGCTTGAAAGAGCAAAATTTGGTGCAGCTCCACACAGAAACCATCAGCTTCAAGAATTTATTGTCAAAGCTTGATTGAACAAGCCGAGGTTAGAAGCTGATTGGCTAGCATGCACAACTGCACCAGTTTTTGCACTCTCCAGCTTTAGTAAATCAACCCCTTAGTGTCACTAGTCTCCAAAAAGAGTCAAAAGTGTCACTTAGTGTCTGATTTGTTCACCTGCAATGTTGCAGTCCCACTATAAGACGCTGATCACAACCATTACTAGTAAAAAAAAAAAAAAGAAATCCCATAGTTTGTAGACAGTATTACTTTTGTGCAAACCAATCAATATACGCTTATTGGGATTTTTTTAACAAAAATATGTAGCAGAATACATATTGGCCTAAACTGATGAAGAAATTTGATTTTTTACATTTTTTTATTGGATATGTTTTATAGCAGAAAGTAAAAAATATTGTTTTTTTTTTTCAAAATTGTCGCAAAAAAATGAAACCACAGAAGGGATCAAATGCCACCAAAAGAAAGTTCTATTTGTGGGGAAAAAAAGGACATCAATTTTATTTGGGTACAACTCTGCAGGACCGCGCAATTGTCAGTTAAAATAACACATTGCCATAAATGGCCTGGTCATGAACGGCTAAACCTTCTGGAGCTGAAGTGGTTAATTACTGGGAAAATGTATTTTCCAGTTTCAACTATATAACTGAATGAATTCTGATGGACCACCAAACTCTTTGGTGGTAGATTTCTTAGTTTTGGGTGACTACTTCTAATCATGGCTGGGACAAGGGGTGGGCAGGAGGGGAAGCCTGCCTTTGGGTG